>JAPCYS010003762.1:0-20868 GCA_028641055.1 Alopecurus myosuroides
CGTGGGGGGACGTGACCAGACGCCAAAGAACTTGCTGCCCTGCACCGCCCGGCCAAAGCAGTAATTGCAACAAGACGTTTCCGCCATGCTGAAGGATCGTGGGACCCCCCATGAACTGTCGCATGAACCGTCGCACCACGTGGAGAGGCTGGCCTCGCAGCTGGAGGGCCCAGGCCGCTTCGCCTTTCCTCAATGCACGCGCGTCATGGAATCGGGGGCTACTGTCGGACCCATGGATACCAGAGTATCCTGGGCCGTCTGCTACTGGACCAGCCCATCAGGTACAGAAGGAGCCCGTACCAGTCTACCAGAAGGAAAGGGAGCCCCTACGGTTCCCCACCAATGTCAGCCCTTGGGGAGGAGTCTTCCCCGAGGTCTCCATCGCGCATCGCTAGAGAGGAGCCCTTCTCCGCCCCGCTCCTTCTCGGAAAGAACCTCACCGTTGGGAGACAACCCATGTGAGGGCCACAATTGCCATTCTCGTGTATAAAGTGTGGAGTGCCGCTGCGCGCACCAAAGCCGGTCTGAGGCTTTCCTCTTTGGTGTAAGAAGACCGAGTCCGTGCTACAAGACGGAGGCGGCATCACCGGGCTCCCCCACCATGACGCCATGGATGGTGGATCTGTCCCCCGGCGACCAGGACCGCGCAGGAGGCGCAGTAGTACGGGACGCTCCACTCTTTGGCACCTTGTGGTATCCTTTTCCCTCCAAGTGAGTGGGAAATAGGGCCAATCATCAGTATAAGTAGGCTACCCTCGCCACCGTAGGGGAGAGGAGAAATCAGAGCACCAAGTAGATAGACCACTGGAACTTCCCGTTTGTACTGTAACACCGTAGTGCAATCAACCAGACAAACTGGAGTAGGGTTTTACACCATCACGGTAGCCTGAATCTAGGTAGACTCCTCGTCCACATTGTTTTCCTTCGAGAGCTCGCTTCCCGAAGCCACCCGAGGTGCGATAGAACGTGGTTAGCCCCAAGTGTTCGAACCTTTGAGTGCTACCCTGTCGTTGACAGAACAACCACTCCCACATGAGAGTTGTAATGTTTATGGAGAAAAACTTCCATAAGTGTTATGTCGACGACTCGTACACTATACAAGCAGTTGTATACTTGGTCACCGCAATTTTAGACCCATACCATATTTTCACTAGCTAACTATGGCAGGAATTTTTCTGGCTAGCTCATTCTACATTGTACATGAGTTCTTCTTACCAGTCTCAAACAGACGGGCAAGCTTTAATCAATGCCTCGAAGGATTTATGTGTTGCACGGCACGTGCACATTCGTGTCCTAAGAAATTGGCACCCTGGCTACCACTTGCAGAGTATTCGTACAACGTGTCCTTTCATTTAGAACTAGGGCACACGCCATTTGATGTGTTATATGGCTATACTCCACCACTAGTAGAAAACAGGGCATTGAGCCAAGCCCAATGGAACCGGATGTGATACAAACCGGTTCAGAAGGGTCTGTCCCTGGGCCCCACCCATGCAGCAAAATGCCCGCAAGGCCTTTAGGACCGGTTTGTAACACAAACCGGTCCTAAAGGCCTTGCGGGCCATTTGCTGCAGGGAGGGGGGCCCAGGGGCAGAACCTTTAGAACCGGGTTGTATCACAAACCGGTTCTACAGGTTTTCTCATTTTTTGCAGCTACTGCGGGTCCCGCTGTCATATCCTTTAGAACCGGTTTGTAACACAAACCGGTCCTAAAGCCCTCCCCTAAACCCTACATACCACCCCGAGCTCAGCTCCATTTTTTCCAGCTCGAGCTCAACTCCATTTTTGCTCTCTTCTTCCTCTTGTGAGGTCTAATCCATCCCCATTTTCTCCACCATTTGTCAAGATTGTTGGTACCCATCGGTTCTACGGTTAGCATCAACGTTCCCTCTTCCGGCATTGCAGGTTTTGCTCGTTTTCTTGCTCATTTCATTTTTGTTGTGCTAGCTAGGTGTTTGATGAAATGCCTAGCTAAGCTAGAATTTGTTATTCATTTTGTTATGTATACAAATTGATGCAATTTGAGCTCAAAATTAATTATGATTTGTGCTTTTTTTAGTGTCGCGCGCCTTGTCCCCTTACTCACTACCGTCAATCGCCCCATCACCGACACAACCTAGGTGAGCCTATTGTTTTTATTTACCAAAACAAATTTTGATTTGTATGATTTACGTATTTACTTGTATATAATTTTCTAGAGCCATGGTTTTGATATCCGTCCCCGTTGGCCCTCGTCCAGTCTATGATTCGGATGTGGTATATTATCTTTTTTCACTACATATTTTCATTTCCTGATTATACGACAATTACTTACGCCGACCAACTTGACATAGATATTTTTATATAGGAGGTAGTGGAACCGGAAATGCCAGTCGACCCTATTGTTGAGAAGTTATACTTAGTTGAACAAGAAAATATTGGCTTGAAAGAAAGATTGAAAAAAACTGAAGAAAGGTTGGAAAAAACTGAAAGAGAGAAGATGACCTTGGAAAAGGTTCTTGCCGGTGTCGTCGATAGTCACAAGAGCGAGATGGACGCAATGCGCCTGAAGATTAGAAAGATTAGGAAATATGCAATTAGTAAAGAGGCTTGGTATCATTATGTCGTCGGGTCAATTGTTACCTTTGTTGCGATTTTGATCGCATTTGTTGTTGTTTTTAAATGCATTAATTAGAGAGAGTTTTTATGGATGGTTTCAGTGTGTATTTTTCTGAGAACTATATATGTATATGGTCACTATACGCTAGTTTGGTATTAACGTGTGATGAACTTTTTGTATTAATTAACTAATTTAGTCATGATGATTTAGCATAATGGTTGTTGATAAATTTATATAATGCAGATGAACCGGCAATGGATGTACAGTGATCGACGTCGTCCCGAATTCCTTAATGGCATGCATAGTTTTCTCAATGTGGCTGAGAAAAACAGGCAGAATGGATTTATTTTTTGTCCATGTAAAAAATGCCAGAATAAGAGGAATTTCCCTAGCTCAAGAACCATACACACACCTGTTGCAAGAAGGCTTCATGCCCAGTTATTTTTGTTGGACCAAGCACGGAGAAAGAGGGGTTATAATGGAAGACAATGAAGAAGAAGAGGATAATGATGAGTATCCTATGTTCGATGAACACGGTGATACTGAAATGGGGGAAGATGAGCCTGAACTTGAGGACATTGTTGATGAGTCTGATGATGATCTTCGTCAGGTCATTCGTGAAGAACAGATAAAACTGCGCAAGTGAAAACGAGAGGTTGAAGTTGGAGCGCATGTTAGAAGACCACAAAAAATTGTTGTACCCAACTTGCGAAGATGGCCAGAAAAAACTGGGCACCACCCTTGAATTGCTGCAATGGAAGGCAGAGAATGGATTATCTGACAAGGGATTTGAGAACCTGCTGAAAATAATGAAGAAGATGCTTCCAAGAAATAACGTGCTGCCCTGCAGTACATACGAAGCAAAGAAGGTTGTCTGCCCTCTAGGATTGGAAGTGCATAAGATACATGCATGCATCAATGACTGCATCCTCTACCGCGGCCAGCACGAGAATTTAAATGCCTGCCCGGTATGCGGTGCATTTCGGTATAAGATCAGGCGAGATGACCCTGGTGATGTTGAGGGCGACGATCGCCCCAGGAAGAGGGTTCCTGCCAAGGTGATGTGGCATGCTCCTATAATACCACGGTTGAAACGTTTGTTCCGAAACAAAGAGCATGCCAAGTTGTTGCGATGGCACAAAGAAGACCGTAAGGAAGACGATATGCTGAGACACCCCGCTGATGGGTCGCAGTGGAGAAACATCGACGATAAGTACGAGGACTTTGCACGTGACGCAAGAAACTTAAGGTTTGGTCTGAGTACAGATGGCCTGAATCCATTTGGGGAGCAGAGTAGCAGTCATAGCACCTGGCCCGTGACTCTATGTATCTATAACCTTCCTCCTTGGTTATGCATGAAGCGTAAGTTCATTATGATGCCAGTGCTTATCCCAGGCCCGTCGCAACCCGGCAACAACATTGATGTGTACCTGAGGCCACTGGTTGATGAACTTTTAGAGTTGTGGGCTGACGAAGGTGTACGTGTGTGGGACGAGTACAAACAAGAGGAATTTGACCTACGAGGGTTGCTGTTTGTTACCATCAATGATTGGCCCGCTCTTAGTAACATCTCAGGATAGTCAAACAAGGGATACAGCGCATGCACACACTGTTTAGGCGAGACAGAAAGTATACATATAGGCAAGAATGTGTACCCGGGGCATCGTCGATTTCTTCCAGACAAGCATCCCGTAAGAAAGAAAGGAAAGCATTTCAAAGGCGAGGCAGATACACGGAGGAAGCCAACCCTCCCTAAAGGTACTGATATATATGACATGGTCAAAGATAAAAGTAATCTTTGGAAAGGGTCCTGGCGCACAATCTGTTCCAAATGACGCCGACAACCACGTAGCCATGTGGAAGAAGAAATCTATATTCTGGGAACTACCCTATTGGAAATTCCTAGAGGTTCGCTCTGCGATCGACGTGATGCACGTGACGAAAAATATTTGCGTGAACCTGCTAAACTTATTGGGCGTGCATGGGAAGAAGTCAAGAGATACACCAAAAGCACGGCTGCACCACCAACGTATGCACGAACGAGACGACCTGATGAATCCAGAGAATTTCAAAGGTCCTGCCAGCTACGCTCTTACCAAGGAAGAGAAGGAGATCTTTTTCCAAGTCCTAAGTAGTATCAAGGTCCCGTCTGGCTACTCGTCGAACATAAAAGGAATACTAAACCTGGAAGAGAAAAAGTTCCAAAACCTTAAGTCTCATGACTGCCACGTGATCATGACCCAGTTACTTCCGATTGCATTGAGGGGGCTTCTGCCAGAAAACGTGCGAGTACCCATTGTGAAGCTATGTGCATTCCTCAACGCAATTTCTCAGAAGGCAATCGATCCAGCAACTCTACCAAGTTTACAGAAGGACGTGGTCCAATGTCTTGTCAGCTTCGAGTTGGTGTTCCCACCAACCTTTTTCAATATTATGACGCACCTCATAGTTCACCTAGTCCAAGAGATTTCCGTTCTCGGTCCTGTATTCTTACACAATATGTTCCCCTTTGAGAGGTTCATGGGAGTCTTGAAGAATTATGTTAGAAACCGTGCTAGACCAGAAGGAAGCATGGTCAAGGGCTATGGAACAGAGGAGGTCATTGAGTTTTGTGTTGACTTTATTCCTGACCTGAACCCGATCGGGGTTCCTCAGTCGCGCCATGAGGGGAGACTGCGTGGAAAAGGCACGCTAGGAAAGAAATCAACAACATGTATGGACGAGCAATCTTTCAGTCAAGCACACTACACAGTTCTAGTTAATTCCAGCTTGGCGGCTCCATATATCCAGGAACACACGGATATTTTACGCTCGGAATATCCGGAGCAACCTGAAGATTTCATTGCTAAAGAACACGCGAAGACTTTCGGAGGTTGGTTGCAAAGACGTCTGATTAATGACAACATTGTTGAAGATGAGCTATACTTGTTGGCCAAGCAACCATCTTCGACTGTATTGACCTTTAAAGGGTACGAGATAAATGGTAACATATTTTACACGGCAGAACAAGATAAAAAGAGCACCAACCAAAACAGTGGCGTCCGGTTTGATGCAAAAGACGACAACGGGCAAAGGGTCACATACTATGGTTACATAGAGCAGATATGGGAACTTGACTACGGACCTTCCTTTAGGTCCCTTTGTTCTGGTGCAAATGGTTCAACCTGTCAGGCGTGAAGGTAGACCCGAAGTACGGAATGACAACAGTGGATCAGAAGAATCTTGGGTACGACAATGATCAATTCGTCCTAGCCAATGATGTGGCTCAGGTTTTCTATGTGAAGGACATGTCTAGCAGACCGAGAAAAACAAAAGATAAAGAAACGAATACATCAGACGATGAGCCAAGGCGCCACATAGTTCTTTCAGGGAAAAGAAACATCGTGGGAGTCGAGGACAAGACAGACATGTCAGAAGATTACATTAAATTTGATGAAATTCCTCCCTTCAAAGTCAAAGATGATCCTAGCATTCAGTTAAATGATGAAGATGTTCCATGGTTACGGCGCAATCAGAAGAAAGGCAAGAAGAAAAATAGAAACGGATCGTCCCTTTAGTACCGGTTGGGGACACCAACCGGGACTAAATGGGTTAGGGTTTCGTTTGGACCAATCAGATAGAATCACACGGATCGTGTGTTTGTTTCAACCGCTTGTGAGTCGTTGGATCCGGGGTGTGTTTCTTTCCAGCTGTTGTGAGCCGTTCGATCAGGGCTACGGTGTGTTTCTTTCGAGCTGTTGTGAGCCGTTGGATGAGATGTTTCTTAACCGTTGGATCAAAACCCTAGCTCAACACTTTGTGAGCCAGAGGACCCTATATATAGCCCAGCTTCATACACCGTTCAGTTCATCTCCCAAATACAAAACATCCGGATTCGCCAGCATACGCCCCGCGGTGCATTTGGTATGCATATATGCACTCAGTAGCCACTGCGGGGTTGTATACTGGCGATACCGTTTGTTTTGTTCTACACCCTCCTTTAAGGTTTGATACATCATATACTCAGTTCATCGAGCAAATAAAAAACATCCGGATTCGCCATCATACGTCCGGCCGTGCATTTGGTATGCATATATGCACCCAGTAGCCACGGTCGGGCTGTATGATGGCGATACCGTCTGTTTTGTTCCACACCCCCCTTAAGGTTTGATACATCATATACTCAGTTCATCGAGCAAATACAAAACATCCGGATTCGCCGTCATACGTCCAGCCGTGCATTTGGTATGCATATATGCACCCAGTAGCCACGGTTGGGCTGTATGATGGCGATACCGTTTGTTTTGTTCTACACCCCCCTTTGGAAACAGAAAGAAGAAGAAAAAGAAATGTGCGCCCCCTGTACAGGCCTTTAGGACCGGTTGCCGTTAACAACCGGTGCTAAAGACCCTTTCGCACCGGTTGCCGTTAACAACCGGTTTGCCGTTAACAACTGGTGCTAAAGACCCTTTAGCACCGGTTGTTAACCGCAACCGGTACCAAGAAAGGCAAGAGTAAGATTGTGACGACCGGTTGTCACAGAGGCAGACAGAAGAAGTCACGGTATGGCAGTCACGTATTCAACATCAACCAAGAAAGGCAAGCGTAAGATTGTGATGAAAGGTTGACAGAGGGAAATACTCGCGATATATGTATGTACTTTTTAAAAGTGAGAAACAAAGTACCAGCGGGCTAGTATACCAATCGCTAAATCAATCTACATGTATGGTATCTCGCTAAATCAATCTATATATATGTATCCACGATATATATGCTCGATGTATCACTTGCGCTCTCACTTACTCGTTGCCTTACTCATTACCCACCCTAACTTACCACAGGCGCATAGACTACAATATGCGCCTGGGGTAACATTACCGCAGGCGCATAGACAAAATATGCGCCTGGGCTAAGAGCTATACCACAGGCGCATGGTGTGCAATGTGCGCCTGGGGTAATTGATCAGATTACATTAAATTTGATGAAATTCCTCCCTTCAAAGTCAAAGATGATCCTAGCATTCAGTTAAATGATGAAGATGTTCCATGGTTACGGCGCAATCAGAAGAAAGACAAGAAGACAAATAGAAACGGATCGTCCCTTTAGTACCGGTTGGGGACACCAACCGGGACTAAATGGGTTAGGGTTTCGTTTGGACCAATCAGATAGAATCACACGGATCGTGTGTTTGTTTCAACCGCTTGTGAGTCGTTGGATCCGGGGTGTGTTTCTTTCCAGCTGTTGTGAGCCGTTCGATCAGGGCTATGGTGTGTTTCTTTCGAGCTGTTGTGAGCCGTTGGGATGTTTCTTAACCGTTGGATCAAAACCCTAGCTCAACACTTTGTGAGCCAGAGGACCCTATATATGCACCCAGTAGCCACTGTCGCGCCTCGAGCGCTTCTTCTCCATCCCTCTGCACCGTCGCGCTTCCACCATGCCTCCGAGGAGGAAACAACACCACCGGTTTCCGCGGCGTCCGAGCACGGCAGAACGGAATGTTCAGCGCAGATATCCGCTGGGGGGACGACCGCATCCCCCTCGGCACCTTTGCGACGGCGGCAGAGGCAGCCCGCGCCTGGGACGCGGCGGCCTGGCACCTCAACCGCCCGCGGTCGCTGATGAACTTCAACGACTGCCACACAGTCTGGGAAGCGGAGGCCAGGGCGACGAAGCCACAGATCATCACTGCCGCCGACCACCTCCACCTCCGCCACCGCGCGTTTCAGGGCCTAGTCGACGCCAGGGAAGACCGCGTCGTCCGCGATTATTACCGGAACAACCCGGGGGAGGAGAGCGCCGACGAGGAGCTCTGGCAGACACGCGCGGGTCAGCGGGCGGAGCGCCGCCTCGAACGCCACCTCGCGTTAGATGCGGCTCGGGAGGCGAGGACGAGGGCGCTGCAAGAGCTTCGTCGGGCCGACCGCGCCGGCGAAGTCTGGGCCTCCGACGATCCGAGGTGGGGGCCTATCTTGGACATACCATCATGCACCTCCGATGATGACGAGGAGGTCACCGACGAGTTCGGCGACGATGATGACCCGGAGGAGGTCACCGACGAGTTCCCGACGACGACGGCGAGGAGTAGTGTTCGTCTGTTTTCTCTTTTTAATAAAAGAATTTGTATTCCGGTGACACTGCGGCAATCGCTAAATCAATCTGTATGGTATCTCGCTAAATCAATCTATATATATGTATCCACGATATATATGCTCGATGTATCACTTGCGCTCTCACTTCTCGTTGCCTTACTCATTACCCACCCTAACTTACAGGCGCATAAACAGCAAAATGCGCCTAGGGTAACTTTACCGCAGGCGCACAGTCAGGAAATGCGCCTGGGATAAGAGATTTACCGCAGGCGCATTTTGTGTAAAGTGCGCCTGGGGTAAGTGATCACATATACAGAAACAGTAGTTTTTCTGTTTTGTTTTCTTGATGTGTTTTTGTTTGTCTGTTTTGAAATGTGTGTTTGACATAATATAGAAATTATAGCTAGGAATTAATATAGAAATAATATCCATTACATAATAATATATACATTACATGATAATATATCCATTACATACTAATATATCCATTACATGCATATATCGAACACAAGATGCGGTACACAAACAACATCTATGGATCCGTCGAGTAGAAGCGGAACAACTCGTAGGAGACGTATGCATCTATGGCTGCATACGTGATGTTGGTCCAGTCCAGTGGGTTCTTCTCCACAACCAGTGATTCTTCGAGGGGAAATCAGTCTTCATGGTTCCGTAGCCCTCGTGGATGAAGGCACTTGCCATGCGAGCCATACCGGTCTTTGGCCCGTTCAAATGGATAAGACCCTGAATATCAATGTAGTGATCTTCAGGTATCACAATACCCAAGCGCATCAACTTCGGACGGTCTTGCGTGTTGTCAACGCTGCAAAAGTCATACCCTTGTTGACAAGAAAATCAACAAGTGCCGGAGAATGCTTTGAACTACTGCAACAACAAAAATTTGATACGTGTACGTGTTAGATATATGGCAACACATGTATTCTTCACATGCAACAAACAAATCGAAGATGCAAGATTGTACGTGTGCGTTACCTTGACCATTGGAAGACCAAAACGGCCTCCTTGAACGCAATCTGGATGACTGCAACATTCCGTTTATCCGCCGTATACTCTAAATCAAGCCCGAAAAACCGGTGTTCTTCGGGAGAGGAGAAATACAGATTGGTCAAATACCCAAGAGCACCGGGGAGCTCCTCGCAATTGTTGGTGTAGAACACGTCGAGACTTTTGCCGCATGGTGTGGGCACATCATATCTCTTAGAAACTTCAGCCATGGTGCTTAGTGGAGGAAGATCAAGAGAGAGAAGAAGAAGAGACAGAGGAAGAAGAGAAGAAACAGAGACTCGCGATCGGGCCGGTGCTCACTGTAGCAATAAAACCGCCGCGCGCGGGAGGCGAGCAGTTTGTATTAAGACCTTTAGCACCGGTTGCTAACACAAACCGGTTTGTGTTAGCAACCGGTGCTAAAGAACCTTTCGCACCGGTTGCTAACACAAACCGGTGCTAAAGGCCTGTAGTTGGGCGATATCTCCAGGACTTGTGAAATTTTGTGCTCATTTCTTTCGCGCGTCTTTCCTCTACCTACGGCAAAGCCCTGCTCCGCCTCGTCGCCGTCCGTCCGCCTCGTCGCCGTACGCCTCGCCTCGGTCCGCCGCGCCTCCGTCGGCCTCACCTCCGTCCGCCGCGCCTCCGGCCGCTCGTCTCCGTCGCCGTCGATCCCCCGCGCGGCCCGCGTCCGTCGCGCCTCCGCGGTCGCCGTCCGCCTCCGTCGCGCCGTCGCGCCTCCGTCTCGCCTCCGCCTCCGCCGCCCCGCCTCTCGCCCCTCGATCGCCGTCGATCGCCGGCCTAGTAGGTAATTATTTCGGTTTTTTTCAATTTTGTTTTACTGTTAGAATTTTTAGAGTTAGTGTTAGTGTTTAGTGTTAGAAATTTTTAGATTTAGTGTTAGATTGTTTTTAGAGTTAGTGTTAGTGTTAGAAATTTTTAGATTTAGTGTTAGATTTTTTTAGAGTTATTAGTGTTAGTGTTAGAATTTAATTAGTGTTAGAAATTTTTAGAGTTAGTGTTAGATTTTTTTAGTGCTTTATTTTGTTTTTACAATTTTGTTTAGTGTTAGAATTTTTCTGTTAGAATGTTGTGTTAGAAAATTTCACTAAGTTAGTGTTAGAAAATTTCAGAAAGTTAGAATAACTATATAATTTCAGTAAGTTAAAATTTTCACTAAGTTACCATATTGTTCCTGTTTAACTTTCATCTTATTTCTGTTATATTTCTCAATTTACTATTTTTTACTAAGTTAGAAACACTAAGGTTTTTACTTAATTATGGAATATTTACTTAGTCCGGGCAGGTTTTTAGTTCATGTCTTTGTTGGACCCGCCGAGGGATGTCCGGGACTGGGCCCCGCCAGGCTGGCATTGGGAGCTCCTTAGTACCGGGGCACGCGGCTTGGTGAGAAATCCGGGTGACGTGGTCGACCCGGATATTCTTTGGTGGCCATCGCGTGGGCCACGCTCGGTACGGAGAGAGCCGGCCCCTGAGGAGGTGGTACAACAGCGTATCAGGGAGGAGGACGAGCACGTCCGTCGCTACATGTACTTGCTCGATAGGCAGTATAGGCAGTATAGCAGCAGTTGGTCGATTATTAGGAGGGTTCCTTACCACGTGAGCTATGACCCTATGAGGGTTCCTTATCTATGGATGCGTAGCACCCGTGACTCAGCACCCCGCGGCTTAGGACCCGGTCGGAGTTAATTATTTTGAGAGATGTCACGAGACTATGTATAAGTGATATTATTCGATCGTGATGTATTAGGGTTAAAAAAATCAACCCGAGCTATGTAACTCTTGGTGTGTCCAGAACTATTATTTCATTAATATGTCCAGAACTATTATTTTATTACTGTCCGATGAAATAATTTCGCCAAGTGCCCGATGAAAATTTCGCTAAGTGTTCTTCATTTTATAAATTTTACTAGCAGGTGTTGAGCTATGGATCCCAAGAACCTGCACATGATCCGCACGCCGATAAACTCGCGGAATGGGTGAGGCGGAGAAGGAAAGATAATGTGCGAGATGATTTTATAATAATGCAACGGCCATATATCGTGATGACGACGATGGACAAGCGTTTAGCAATCAATTTTTGAACGACTCCGGCGACGGAGATCAGAATATAGATGTAGTAGATGATGACGACGACAACGTCGAGGATGAAGAAGTGCCCTCCAGAACAAACTCTGCCAATGTATATCTCAAGTCACTGTTCACGCAACAATTAATTTGTATTGCACTTACTAACGAATCATTATTTTCCCGTTTAGGCGCCCTCCGGAACAGCTAGCGCAAGTACTGAGACAAAGTCCAAACGAGGCCCGGCCGCAAGGTTGAAAGATACCGCAAGGTTCTCGATTGATACAGTTGCTGCTGATGGCAAACCACTGCAGCCCCCAGAAACTTATCGCAAATTCGTAAATCAGTGCGGAGTTGTTGTAAGAGACCTGGTCCCGATCAACTTAATAGAATGGAATAAGCCGAAGACCGGGGCCAACGTTGGAGCTAGTTATGTCGATGAAAGATTGAAAAAAATTCTTTGCGAAACGCTATGGCAAAATTTCAGCGTAGCGGAAGATAAGAAGAAGAAAGTCGAGAAGTGGGCTTTGAAGAAGATGGCCACACAATTCCAGAGGTGGAAGAAAGAACTGTGGAAGAAATATCAGAAAGAAGATCCAGTTTTCACTGGAACCTAGTGAAGATAAGAGACGCTTGGGATGATTTTAAGGCGTACAAGAAATCGGGTGTCTTTGCATCCCGATCGGCCACAAATTCGGAGAATGCGAAGAACAAGAAATATCACCATATTTTGGGATCAGGTGGCTACATGACTGCCCTGCCTAGGTGGCGAAGCTATGAAGCTGCGCTTGTGAAAAGAGGTATCATTCCACAGACACATGACTGGCCCGATAGGTCCAAGTTCTGGTTGTTCGCGCATGGGGCAACGTTGGACGCTGAGACTGGGATGATTGTTGCTCAGGGACCATGGTCGGAAAAAATAACAACAGTCGTAGCAGAACTAGAGAAGGCAATAGAAGCTGTTCGAAAAGGAACTTTTGTTCCCGATAGAGAGAACGACGAGCTGACGAGGCACTCGGGAACCCCGAAAAGTGGGGACGAACACGAGGCTTTGGAGCGGATACCCCGTGGAGCCAAGGGTTTGCAGCGGACATTGCCACTTACAGAAGCCGTGATAGAAGCAAGAAAAAGACGAGTGAACGGATATCGACATTAGAACAAAAGGTGGATTTTCTCTTGAAGAAAGGGGGACACCCTCTACCTGACACTGAAGAGGAGGTAGAACATCGTCCTGCACCTGATCAGCTGCAAATAGAAGACGATCATGCCGTCCCATCTCAGCATAGAAGCAGCGTGGGTTCCACGCACCTGCAGCTAGAAGACGGTCGTGCAGTCGAACCGTCGGCGCCTCACTACCCCGTGGATGATATCACGGAGAAGACAAACTGTGAGATACATATGCCAATGGGGAACATATCCTTCAGGGTGGCGTCAGGCTATGCTTTACCGAATCAACCTGGAGCAACCTACCATGGTGGTCAGATTCCAGCATCCCATGCCGTGTCGGGTTGTCAACAATTACGCCGGGATGCCATTCAATTGAGCTGAGTATTCCTGGAGGTGAGGCGAGAAGACACTGGGAGAAATGGAGCTTGGTATCATCTTGTGGAATAAGAAACACATCGTGTTCCCTAACTCGGCGCCAAGGCCACCGACTCCTCCAGGTACGAATGCACCATACCTCCATCATTACTGAATGTTGCACCACATGTTATCTTATTTTTAATAGTTTTTTCACTTTCGTACAGAGAATGCACGACCTCCAAGTCCACCCCCAACGAACCTCCAAGTCCACCCCACAACGAAGATTGGCCGGAGCCCGAGGCCGAGGGTCCATCGCCCGTGCACTCCCGTGAGCCGACGGATGCGCCACTACGGGTACGACAAAGCGGAAGCTGCAGTTCAGAAGAAACGGGACTCCTCCCAAGAAGAGACCAAGGAAATCCAAGAAAGTCAAGAGTCCCCCGAAGTTACCAGGCTTGATGACTGAGGAGGAACTAACCAATGCAGTGGCATCCAAAACCAAGGCATGGTTCGCACAGTTTCCCCAGAAGCCCCCTCCAGACGTCTGGAAGGAAACTCTGAAGGACATCCCAAAGTGGAAAATTGAGCGGACCATCGACAACTTATATTATCCTGCACCGCCGCCACCGCCGCCCCTTTCAGACTATGAACGGTATATTGAAAAGAAGCACGCCGCACAGATGAAGCAGGCGGAGCAGACGAAATGCGGGAAACAAGTTCCCCAGCTCGGACAACAAGAAGCACAGTCAGTTGGCCCGCTCAAGGTCTTATCTGACGCGGCTTCAGTGTCCTGTCCACGCATGGGCGACGTGGGTTACGCTATTGCTGATGTGGTATATAAATACAAGCCGGGCACCCTCTGGTCGAAGATCCTACTGCTCTAACAACCCAACTACGGAGTTTACATGATTGGTACTTGGAGGCCGCAAGGCAGGAGAGAGACTGTATCATGGCTCAAATTCAGGATCAACACTACTTCGGAGATTACGGTGTGGAGCTTGGGTTCGATGATTTCTTCCAGATGTACAATCAACGTGCCCTCGACAAGTCTATCCTCAGCTGCTACTGTTTGTAAGTGATTTATTTGTGTAATTTAATTATTTAGTTAAGCTCGCGTTGCCCGTATAATTATCACTGACGACATTCTTTTTGTACGCTACTATGCAGAATGAAGATTCGTGAATGCAGACTGGCAGGAATCTGGGACTTTGGGTTCATTGACCCGTATTCGTATCATCAAACCACAGTAGAAACGTTCAACAAGACTACCGGATGATTTGCTAAGGTTTTTGAAGCGACAAAATACCAAAAAAGAAATACTTTGGCCTACGATTCAGGTGAGTGTTACTGTCTTGTAGACATTCCATTTTGCTTACCTGATGTTAAGTGTAATTGATGAGTATGCATGACTGCGTGTGTACACGTGCGCAGCGGCCACTTCATATTGTTCATCATTAGAATCGATAGAGGACAAGTTGAAGTCTGGGACTCGTTAAACTGGGGCGCTGACAGATGGAAGAGCGCGCGTCAGATGCTTCAAAAGTATATATATATCAGCCTCTTTCGTTCATCGGCCTCTTTTTCGTTCATTCCCTGATATCATGTAAGTAATAATTAACTCTTCTATTCATTTTTCTTTTGTCGCCCAGGGTTTGGCAAATGTTCATCAAGGAAGAACCCGGTACATGGGCAGACAAGCTCAACTTTCAGATTAACACAGTAAGTAGTACTACGTACCCTGATTTAAATACCATTACCATTCTCTTGATTATTATTAATTTGACTGAATTATGTTTCTCGTATATAGAAAGTCCCGCAACAACCACAGGGAACTGATTATTGTGGATACTACGTCTGCGAGTTCATTCACAGGAGGATCAATGAGAAATCCCGTACTACCAGAACTCTAGAGGTACGTAACCGGATCTTCACAACTTTATTTATGTTGCCATTAATTATGCTTAGTTTTGTTCATAACTTAATTGTTTTCATCTACTTCTTTTCAAGATGGCACGAAAGCGGGCGCAGCTCAAACCAATCGACCGTTGCAAGGCTATTGCAGAGGAATTGGCAGGATTTCTTCTCACGCAAGTCATAGCAGAAGACGGAGAATTTTTCCATCCTATGAACCAATTATAGCCAGCTCCCTTCTCTATGCAAGTATACAACTATTCAAAACGAACCTCAGATTATGTAATTATCGGTCGATTACTTCGTGTTACATGTATATATATATGTACTACTATTTGGTGCATCAACATTTAACCGCAAACAGAAACGGAAACCCTGAAATACGGAACACGCCCTAAACCCTAAACCCTAAATACGGAATTGGAAACCCTGAAAAGAAAAAAGAAAAAAAAAAGAGAAAAAAAAAAACTTTATGACCGGTTGGTATTACCAACCGGTTCTAAAGGTCCTCCGCCTGCGCGCTCTCTTCGGCGCCCACGTGGAGGCCTTTAGAACCGGTTGGTGACTGACCGGTTCTAAAGGGGGGGGGCTTTAGTCCCGGATACGTAGCACCGGTTTTGTATCCGAGTCCAAAGGCCTTACAAACCGGTGCTACTGGCCTGTTCTCCACCAGTGCACAAGCTCTAAGCATTACTATCAACGACTTCTCTTCTGCGAAGCTAGAAACTTGGCCGAAGAAAAGGACCACAATGCTTGATGTGATTGGACAACAACTACTCTGAGCTCAACAGCGCCTGATGGCACCTGCGGATAAGCTCCGTAGCGAACTCACTTTCCAGGTGTGGCCTGGTTTACCTGAAGCTTCATTCATACATAGAGCAAGATGTCAAAGCTAACGGTAACAAAGTTTTAAATGGGGGCTATAGCCTTCTGGGAGACCTACGGCTAGACCATTTGTAGGCTAAACGGGAAAACCTGCGAATAGCCAGCTATAGCCCAAATTAGTGGCTCCACCACCCCATCCTCCACCACCCATCCTCCACTTCTCTCGAGGAGGGCTCCCGCGACCTCCTAGGGTTCCTCCGCCGTTGCCGCACTTGCCGACGCGTCCCCGTTCCGGCCAGCCGCCACCACACCCTCTCCTCCCGCTCCCCCCCCCTCTCCTCCCCCTTGCCGCTTCCTACTTCTCGCTGCCGGCGCCCCTCCCCCCCCCCCCCCCCCCCCCCCCCCCCCCCCCCCCGTGGGCGGGCGAAGCGCCCTCAACTCTGGCGGCCGGGCCTTCTCTTCCCTCCCCACCCCTCCCCCACCGTCGCCGGCAGGTGCCGCCGGGCTAATCCCGTGCGGGGTTGACAGCGGGGGTGATCCTTTTTCCCCGTGCTCCTTGATGGCCCGGCGGGCGCGGGTAGTCGTGGAGACAGTGCTCCTACAGGCGGCGGTGGCTGGCTTCGGCTGGGAGGCGAAGATCGATGGAGACCTCCTGCAATCTGCGGGGCTGCGTGGGTGTGGAGGTCTGCAACCCGCAAGTCCTTGCTAGGTGCTTGTTACACCCCAGATCTAGGCACTGCAGGCCGCATCCGGGTCAGAATGGGTTGGACGGACCTGCGTGGCGTTCCGCAGTGGCGGTGTCAGAGGTGGTGCACGGGAACAGCAAGGTCGGCGGCTCGACTGTTGCGTCGTCGTGGCTGGCTTCACAGGACTATCGGCCCCGGCCGGACCCCGTTAGGGACTGGTGTGCCTCTACGGGGGCTTCACGACCCTCTGGGCCTGGCCAAACCTAATGGGTACTGGTGTGCCTGGTGACCGCGTCCGGTCGACTACCTTCCTTCACGGTGGAGGTAGTTCCCTCCCGCGCGTCTGCCGTCCTGCAGTTCCCTGTACTTTCATTACCTCCTTGCCTTGTAGACCTCGTGTCATTCGCTTCGGGGAGACGACGTTGGTGGCATCTTGTCCGTGGTGGCGCATGGTTGTGGACAGTTGATCTGGTGGTGTCGAGGCTCAGCTTGTGGGGCTCCTATGCGTCCGATCGTCCGGGGTGCGGATAGGGTTATCAGTTCAAGAGCTGCAATCTGAAGGCTATGTAATTCATGTATTAACTGTCTAGCTATGAGCTGAATAGAATACCTACTGTTAAAAAAAGACCAAGCACCAACCTTCGGTGGTTGCTTCTGTTGCAAGTGAGCCAGCAAGCTAACAAAATCCCATTTTTTATATATTACTATCTGTTAGATCTAATTATAGAAACAGTAGTGTATGTATAGGTTTGTTCTGTACGAGCTACCCAATAGCAATAGTAGTACCCACAACAAACCTACTCAACCATAAAAAATAGGATCTAACAGACAACAACCATAAACAAGAAGGTGCGCCTTGGAGTAAAAGAGAAGCTAGAGTGCCTAAAACTAAAACTTATATTTCAACTTGCGTTCCATGCTCCACGGTTGCATTACCTCTATATATAGCATGCACCAAGTCGAGCTCTCACACCATCACAACACGATCTGCCCACTTAACACTGGTCTACGGCTAGCTCGATTTTTAGCACACTCGTCGAAATTTGCACCGTAGACAATGCAGGGCCTCGTCAGCTGTCTCTGGCCATCGTGGTCGCGGCGCGTACCTGCTCGGCCTGGCGGCGGCGGGCACCGCCAACGGCCGGGAAGAGCGTCGTCACCAGCGACCACCCCGACGAGCGTGCCAGAAGATCACGCTCTTCCCACGACATCCTCTTCAACGGCACCACCCACAACGCGGCGAACGCGACGTCGGCTACGGCGGCGAACGCGTCGGCATTGAGCAACAGCACCTACTTCGGCATGCTGGTCGTGTTCGACGACCCCATGACGGAAGGGAGGGCGCTGCGGTCGCCCTGGGAGGAAGCACGGGGCGCCCGTGGCGGCGCGCGCGCAGGGGTTCTACTTCTACGACAAGAAGGAGTCGTTCAACGCGTGGTTCGGCATGTCCGTCGTGTTCAACTCACGGCGCACAACGGCATCATCAACCTCATGGGCGCCGACCTCATGGGTGAGAAGACGCGGGACCTCTCCGTCGTCGGCGGCACCGGCGACTTCTTCATGGCGCGCGGCGTCGCCACGTTCCGCACCGATCTCTTTCAGGGCATGGACTACTTCCGAGTCGGGTCGACATCAAACTCTACGTCTGCTATCTCTGATCGATACGCCCGGCTGCTGCTGTTGTTTCCTTCATGTTTCGTGTCGTGTGTGGACATCCAGTTGCATGCATGCATGCATGCATGGCATGTGTATGTTTGTTGTGTGGTTGATGCGTATTTTTGTTTGAATTAAGGAGCTCATGGAGTCCCCAATTTCATTTCTCAATGATACTGATAACTTTCATGCATGCATGTGTCCCCGCAAGTTAGATCTCGTTGTGATGTAAAAATAAGAACTTTTCCATAAAAATATATGAGAAACCAAGCAGCAAGTTGAAAAGTTGTAGCAGATCCCAGCCGAAAGACTCTTAAAACAGGAGTTGCACAATGCGCAGAAGTTTCAAGGGCCCAGTGAGCCAAAATCAGCTGCAGCCGCTTGCCTCGTCTTCAGACTGTCGATTCCAGAGATGGCGGACGACGCGGTCCTGGCTTTTTTTTTTTTTTTTTTTTTTTTTAAACGGTCTGGCTTAGGGCCTGTTTGTTTGAGCTGTGGCTGGCTGGCTGTGGCTGTGGCTGTGGCTGTGAAGATAAAACTGCTGTGGAGGGAAATCTGAATGTCACTGTTTGACGACTTGGCTGGCTGTCTAGCTGTGGGTTGAGCATATGATTAAAATACCCTTAGAGTTCGAGTACATATATATTTACGGATTGCAGTATTTAATCGTATATGTCCCTCAGAGTTCCGAGTACATATGTATTTACAGATTACATAACATTAAACAAAATAAATAATTAATAGGAAATAGATTTGTCCAAAATACATATCGTGCCATTGCACAAATATGATATTGTCCATAATTAAAATATATTATTCAAACTACACGTCAATGACGTTACACATAATAATTAGGTAGCACGAGTAGATCATCTTCTTCTCGATCAAACAGTGCGGTAGCAATGTGCTCCACGCCTACTTTCATGTCATCGGTGTTTGTTCCACTCGGGGCAGTATCACCGGCTAGTGTTGTTGACTGCCTTTGGACTTTAGGTATGTAATCATCTTCATCACAACGATCAAAACTGTTTATCACGCAACTGTGAGTCCCTAATAAATTGTGAAGTGCAATGCAAATCAGGATAATTTTTTTCTGTGTCTCGAGACCATAAGAAGGAATATACTTCAGTATGCGCCATTTGTTTTTCAAGATACCAAAAACAAGCTCAATAGCATTCCGAAGCGATGAATGTAGAAAGTTGAAAAGTTCTTCTCTTTTTGTTGGTCGTCCTTCTCGGCGAAAATCTGGTATATGGTACGTGTTGTTCTTCAAAGGAGCTAGGAATCGCTTCCTATTTGGATAACCAGAATCAACAAGGTAGTACATATCTGGAGAGAAAATAAAATGTGGACAATCAGAATAAAAGAAATAGCAATGCATGTGTGGTAGAGTCATGTGAATAATCATAGAGAATATTACCACTAGGAGGGGTCGGGAATTCGACAGGTACTTTTCGATGCTCCGTTGGAGAATGCGTGTATCATGTACTGACCAGGCCAATTCAACAGCAATGTGAATCATTCTGTGATGTGTAACTTGTGCCTTCCAGTGTGGTTAACTTTCTCATCTTCGGGAACTTCAACAGGAATGTGTGATCCATCTATGGCGCCAATGGCATCTTTGATATGAGGCCAAAAGCGTGCATCTTGAAGCCTTGGATGCACATCCTTGAAATTTCGATCTACTGGTTTTATGTTATCCTTACCCAACTTGTACAAGCAATTCAGAACATGTGAAACTTCGAGAGAAATTGTTTCAGTTGAACGACTAAAAGTAATCTCAACTTGTCTAGCTGACTGTGGCCCTCAACATCCATAGAAACATAGCAAGACACTCAAGAGATGACATGAAAATAGTTGATTCCAACCCATAGCTAGAAACTAGAAGGTCATGCAATTTATGGAACACATCTGGGTACATCCTAAACATCTTGTAGCATCTTTTTCTATTTCCAAGATGTTCATTAACCCATTCAAGCCAATTTTTGTGGATCCTCTTAGGTGCCTTATTCAATACTTCTCGCAATAGAGGTTACCATAGTAGCCCAACACAGCCATGTCGCGCGCCAATCCAAGAAGATGACAGCGTCTTTTCAATTTCATCATCACGATCATTGCCACCATCATCCATTACACAAGAAGAAAATAGAATATGTCAAAAACTAGTACATATGCAACCATATAGAACATTGGATAAGTAGACATGCAACAACCATACAGAACATTGGACAAGTAGACATGCAACAACCATATAGAATAACATGTTCAAATTAGAATTGGTTCATTATTCAAATACATCAAAGGTTCACACAACAAAGGTTCACAAAATAAGCAAATACAACGGTGGTTCATACAAATATTCTTAAGAAATACAATAATGGTACAATAATGCATGACCCATCTACTTGTTCATCTCATCATGTGTACGCTGCAGCCAATCGAGCCTCCCTCATTTGTTGCAAATGCTGCAAACACCTCTCTAGAATCCCTGTTCATGGCAAGCTTGCTC
>JAPCYS010001662.1:0-20831 GCA_028641055.1 Alopecurus myosuroides
AATCAATTGCTACACGCACACCAGCTGCTACACACACACGAACTCGAGTCCTCTCCCTCTCCACCCCCCGATTCCCCACCGCCGCCACGGCTAGCCCTCTCCGCCCCCAGATCCGCCACCGACACCCGGCGGAACGACGCCGCGACAAACGCCGCCGCAACCGCCACCGTCGTCCTCGCGCCGTCCAGCCGTCGCGCCGCGGGTAAGCACTACAAGAAATATGCTGATACATGACGCTCAATTTTTGTCACTAAATCGTCACCAAATTTCATCCATGACGATCTTATGACGAAAAACAAATCGTTGAAAACCGAGCGTCAGTAATGGTTCACCACGACGATTTTGTAGGAATCGTCATGGATATCCACGACGATACAGGAACGTCATTAATCTATGACGATCCAAAATCGTCGTGAGCAATCCGGCCAGGACAGCTCAGCGCCGACGTGGCAAGTCCTACGTGGCAGAATAGTGACGAAATGAAATCGTCGTGGACCTAATTCAGCCCGGTCCATTTTGTTGGTCTGTGTGGGCCTAGCCCAATAACTTTGGGCTTTGCTGGTCCTTTTCTTACTTGGGCATGAGCCTTAATTCAGCCTTTTCCATTGATGGGTCCGGTCCATTTTGTTATTCGTTTTTTTTTCAGTAGCGTTACCATTACCATTATTTGGGCCATAGCCTTTTTAGAGCCTATAGTTTATTTCGTTGCTCAGACCAAAAATTGGGCTTTTTTGGTTGGGCCGTGGCCACCTTAGGTACAAAATAGTAGCCCATTTTTCTGCCTTTTTTTTTTGCATATATCCTAGAATAAGTAACAGGAAAATACAGAGCAAATTAATAACTAGTTAAGACATTTCTTGCATTTAGATAGGAATTAATAACAGAAAATTACAGGGTAAGATGAATTTCCACAATCAGCAACCTTCACAGAACTGCAATACACCAGTGCACATGGAGGAATATTACATTCAGCATTACACAAAAAGCCAGATACACAGTTCACGGGAAAATGAGTAGAAAAAATGGCAGTGATGCCAACAAGAGGCTCCCGTTTTTGTTCTTGGCGATAATGGAATGCATTGTTCTTGCACCTTCAGCATTCTCAATCACGCAATCACCACCGGTGTCTGCAATTCACCATCAAATCACTACTTCATTAGAATTTGAAGTCGGATTTCACTTACAGTTAAAGGCGGAGCACAAAAATCGCAACCACTTTCATAAGGAAGCTAGAGTAAGCTTACCATTGAGTAAAAAGAGGGACGCAAAGGCTACATGGATGGTGAGACAGAGGCATCTTGTCCGTTCCTGGGTCTGGGTCTGCTTCTAGCTTGCGTGCAGCTATTGCATCCAGGTTGCTCCTTAGTTTATCCACCTCCTTGCTCTTCAAGATAAAAAACACATGGTCAGCCCTGCCCTAATATAGCATGTCTAGCTACTAATCAATATCTAAATTAACCACATGTTGCAGATTATGAACTAGAAGCTTAGACGTATGAACCAACACAAGCAATTACACTAAGATATGGATACCAGCTAGTATCTCCCCTCCTAATTCTAATTATCACATTGAAAGAACAAATGCAGAAATATAACATGTTTGCCCAAGCATCAAACAGTGTGACGATGAACCAATAAGATTAAGCCAATAGCAACATACTCAGAAAATCCTTGGATATCCATTATCAACTGAAAGATATTGCTGGACAAATTCCCTTAAGACATGAAATTAGGCCGCTGGTCATAGTGTTGGAAAACACCAACAAAATAGGAACATCCAATGACAGCAGAACAGTGGCTGCTAGGGCAAAAACTTTGGACATCAATTCAGAGCTATTAAAGTTGTGGATTTTGCAGGAAAATAATAACTCCAAGAGATATAAAGCAGGAAAATAATAATTCCAAGAGTTGTAGCTTTACATGATTATCTATACTGATTACATATTAATTCTACAAGGAGACAATACATATTTCTGTAGAAGATCATGTATTCAAAACTGAAATGCACCAGTATAGTAGATGAGCAGCTAATAGTTCTAATTCAAGTTGTGATATCATATAAGATATCACAGCCAAATGAGGTACCAGCAATATGTGTCTTCACATACATGATTCATCGCTGAAGTTAATGAACTAACACTTGTTCCCTGCATCTAACACATGTGTGTATTCAGCAGCATTCACGGTGGCCTGAATATAACCAAAGACATGAAGAAGTAGAACTCCCTGCTCCTCATGATGGTGTTCACTACTCGAATAGAAAGCTTACAAATTCTAGCCTCAGCTTAGTATTAACACCAAGCTTACAGAGAAAAGTTTGCCCTTACCTTGGGTCAAAGTCTATCGTGAGCTTGATCAGAGGTCCAACAGAAGCCCCTTCCAGAAGGGCAGCGGCCATCAGCAGCCCAAACCTCTTCCTCTGTTCAAAGGGAAACAAAGACACATCAGAAGAGTCAGCGCACAATGTAATTGACATTTTCGGGAACCAAAACTTTCTTGTGAATTTCCACCCACGCAGGCAAGCAAGCTATCAAGGTCAGAAAAAGGCGAGACAAACCTCCTGATAGACGGGCACCGAGAACAACCAGACGATGCTTCCGATGCACCCGAGCAGTGTGAGCATCCCGCCGATGTTGAGGGCGATCTGCAGGTAAGCACCCACAGCCGACGAGGCAAGAGCAAAACACAGGGTCAGGTAAACCTGCAGGCAAACATCGGCAAAATAAGTCACCGCAGCCATCAGTATCCAACCTGATAACGACCACATAGTAGGAATGCGTAGAGACAGATCGAGGGAGAGGAGCACATAGTGTGAGGATGTCTTCCATGTAGTCGGCGCCACTTCGCCCAGTGAACAGGCGCCACTTCGCCTAGTGAACAGGCTGGTGGCCGCAACCTGCACCCCGAGCAGGAGAGCGGCTGAGAGCTGACAACTGATCCGGGACAGCTTCATTAGTTTGCTACACAACTGAAAATAACCAGTCTCCGATGGTCCTAGATGAATGAGAACAAATGGTTTGAAAAAATTACAGTACACATCGCTAAGCAAATATTTTGCATGATAGGTCCTAGATGAATGATAACTATTTTGCAATAAAAGCATGGCATACAAGAGCAGCGCTACATTCTTAGTGAAGAACAATAAGAACATAACAAAATTTGAAGGTGCTTAATGCTCCGAGAATCCGCAAGGTCAGCAATATTTGCAGCCCATGCAGTAACCAGACTCCCCACTTTCAACAGAGAAATAGCATCTTCTCTGAGCCATTTCATCAAACATGTTCTAGATGAAAAAACAGTGAGCAGCCAAGCACGCCTAGCTCGCTAGCATCATCAAAACATTACACAGAGATCTAGTAGTAATCAGCTGTAGCAGCAAAGGACACAGATCCGCACAATCGCTCGCAGCAACAGACGCAACACTATCAGCTGTAGTGGCTATTGTTATGCTGAAAAATGGACTTGCGAATTGACAATTTCAGTTGGCAAAGTTCAGATGCAACACTATCTTCAGTAACAAATCGATACAGACTGAAGAATAAAACCACTAATGCTAGAGAATAACCAGCAAAGCAGAGGATGGGGAGGGCGAGGCTGCCCTGTATGTCGTCGATGAGCGCGTAGCTCATGTGCGCGTACACGCCGGTGCCGAAGAGCTGCCAGTTGGGGGTCCACTCCGGCCCGCGCGCGTCGAAGACCCTCCCTGGAGCAGCCGGCGGCACCGCGAGGGGAGCACGAAGGGCTGCCCGCGGGTGGCCAGCACGCGGCGGCGCCGCGTATCCTCGTCCCGCGCAGGCGCCGGCGCCGGCACCGGCACGCACACCTGCACCAGCGCGCTGCCGCATCTCCCGGCCACCGGCGTGAGATCCATCTACCGCCGCATCTCCCGGTCGCCTCCATTGTAGGCCTGGTGGTGACCGGTGTATAGAAGATTACAACTCCGCCGCCACCGCTGATGGCCTCGCAGCGACCAAGAGATGTGGTTCCCTCGCCTTGGCTTCTCCTGCCTATGTCCGGCGGCTGTGATGGTGAGCACAGACGTATTCGGGGACCGCGAGGCGAGATCCGCCGTCGACGTCCATCTCGGCCGCGAGCCGAAATATCCCGCCACCCACGAGGTGGTCGTGGTGGTGGTGTCGAGGGGCACATCTGGATCTGGGCGGATGGGGGAGGGAGGATCGGGGAGGGTGGATCTGGATCAGGATCAGGGAGAGACGGGAGATGCAGCGATGGGAGGGGTGGATCTGGAGGGGAGGCAGCGATGGGTGGATCTGGAGGGGATGCAGCGATGGTTTGGTCCTCTGGAGATGGGATGGCGGCCGAGGAAATGACTGGGTGGGATAGGGCTAGGGTTTTGGGGTGGCTGCGCGCGGGGTGAGGAAGTTAAGCAAAAATTTCGGATGTGGCCGAGGGAAATTAGGACTTAGGAGGGAAACTTTGTTTTGGTAATAATAATGAATAAGCAAAAAAAAAATTGTAAGTAGCTGTCAATAAATGAAAAAATAAAATACCGCATGATATATTTTAAATTTCAATTAAAACAAATTAATCCAAAAATTGACAAAAGTTGCACACTATCTCGGAGTAAGATGCTCGAGAAACAACGTTGCCGAAGAAAATTTTACTTTTTATTGAATAAAAATATCATTTTTCATTTTCGGAGTGCTAAAAATGGGGTTTTCTGTGAAACATCTAGCAAAACCATGTCGCAAAAATGTACCACGTAAATTAATAGAGTTATTATACCACATTTTATGTTCAAATAACCAAATTACCACCTATATATATCTTCCAATATACCTCTTTCGAAAAAGACAAATTTCTGCCGATTCCGCTGAAACCGGGCCAAATTTGAACTACAGGTGCCTATATGTTGCTCATGATTTTTTGTAAAAATCATTTTTAGATACACAAGTACCTATTTCAATAGAGTTGTACCAAGAGTTCATCAAGATTCAACACCTAGGTACGAACGGTCATCACCCCCGTTCTGACCGTTTTCCGAAACCGGCTTTGAAAATTCCAGAAAATTCAAAAAAACTCGAAACGATGCAAGATCTTCGCGTGGTGTTGTTATATATGTCCTAGTATCCACCAAAAATAATAAACTTGGAATACGACAATTTGGTGGAAAATGTGTTCACAAAAATGAGCTATCTCGTACGAAGATTCATGGCTTTCGGGCGAAATGACGGATGTTTTGGCCACATCCATGGCATAGTTTGTTGAAATTTGACCATATTCCACACAGAGATGCATATTGGTGCAACTAACAATGTTCACGAAGAAACTTTTATTTTTCGTTGAATAAAAATACCATTTTCCATCTCTGGAGTGTCAAAAATGGGTTTTTTTTGTGAAGCACCTACACAAAATATGTTGCAAAAATGTACAAAGTAAAATTATAAATATATTATGTCATATTTTATCTACAAATAACAAACTTACTACCTCTTAATATCTCAAAATACACCTCTTTCGAAAAAGACAAATTTCTGCCAATTCCGCTGAAACCGGGCCAAATTTGAACTACAGGTGCCTCATATGTTGCTCATGATTTTTTGTAAAAATCATTTTTAGATACACAAGTACCTATTTCAATAGAGGTGTACCAAGAGTTCATCAAGATTCAACACCTAGGTACGAACGGTCATCACCCCCGTTCTGACCGTTTTCCGAAACCGGCTTTGAAAATTCCAGAAAATTCAAAAAAACTCGAAACGATGCAAGATCTTCGCGTGGTGTTGTTATATATGTCCTAGTATCCACCAAAAATAATAAACTTGGAATACGACAATTTGGTGGAAAATGTGTTCACAAAAATGAGCTATCTCGTACGAAGATTCATGGCTTTCGGGCGAAATGACGGATGTTTTGGCCACATCCATGGCATAGTTTGTTGAAATGTGACCATATTCCACACAGAGATGCATATTGGTGCAACTAACAATGTTCACGAAGAAACTTTTATTTTTCGTTGAATAAAAATACCATTTTCCATCTCCGGAGTGTCAAAAATGGGTTTTTTTGTGAAGCACCTACACAAAATATGTTGCAAAAATGTACAAAGTAAAATTCTAAATATATTATGCCATATTTTATCTACAAATAACAAACTTACTACCTCTCAATATCTCAAAATACACCTCTTTCAAAAAAGACAAATTTCTGCCGATTCCACTGAAACCGGGCCAAATTTGAACTACAGGTGCCTCATATGTTGCTCATGATTTTTTGTAAAAATCATTTTTAGATACACAAGTACCTATTTCAATAGAGATGTACCAAGAGTTCATCAAGATTCAACACCTAGGTACGAACGGTCATCACCCCCGTTCTGACCGTTTTCCGAAACCGGCTTTGAAAATTCCAGAAAATTCAAAAAAACTCGAAACGATGCAAGATCTTCGCGTGGTGTTGTTATATATGTCCTAGTATCCACCAAAAATAATAAACTTGGAATACGACAATTTGGTAGAAAATGTGTTCACAAAAATGAGCTATCTCGTACGAAGATTCATGGCTTTCGGGCGAAATGACGGATGTTTTGGCCACATCCATGGCATAGTTTGTTGAAATGTGACCATATTCCACACAGAGATGCATATTGGTGCAACTAACAATGTTCACGAAGAAACTTTTATTTTTCGTTGAATAAAAATACCATTTTCCATCTCCGGAGTGTCAAAACTGGGTTTTTTGTGAAGCACCTACACAAATATGTTGCAAAAATGTACAAAGTAAAATTCTAAATATATTATGTCATATTTTATCTACAAATAACAACTTACTACCTCTCAATATCTCAAAATACACCTCTTTCGAAAAAGACAAATTTCTGCCGATTCCGCTGAAACCGGGCCAAATTTGAACTACAGGTGCCTCATATGTTGCTCATGATTTTTTGTAAAAATCATTTTTAGATACACAAGTACCTATTTCAATAGAGATGTACCAAGAGTTCATCAAGATTCAACACCTAGGTACGAACGGTCATCACCCCCGTTCTAACCGTTTTCCGAAACCGGCTTTGAAAATTCCAGAAAATTCAAAAAAACTCGAAACGATGCAAGATCTTCGCGTGGTGTTGTTATATATGTCCTAGTATCCACCAAAAATAATAAACTTGGAATACGACAATTTGGTGGAAAATGTGTTCACAAAAATGAGCTATCTCGTACGAAGATTCATGGCTTTCGGGCGAAATGACGGATGTTTTGGCCACATCCATGGCATAGTTTGTTGAAATGTGACCATATTCCACACAGAGATGCATATTGGTGCAACTAACAATGTTCACGAAGAAACTTTTATTTTTCGTTTAATAAAAATACCATTTTCTATCTCCGGAGTGTCAAAACTGGGTTTTTTTGTGAAGCACATACACGAAATATGTTGCATAATTGTACAAAGTAAAATTCTAAATATAGTATGTCATGTTTTATCTACAAATAACAAAATTACTACCTCTCTATATCTCAAAATACACCTCTTTCGAAAAAGACAAATTTCTGCCGATTCCACTGAAACCGAGCCAAATTTGAACTACAGGTGCCTCATATGTTGCTCATGATTTTTTGTAAAAATCATTTTTAGATACACAAGTACCTATTTCAATAGAGATGTACCAAGAGTTCATCAAGATTCAACACCTAGGTACGAACGGTCATCACCCCCGTTCTGACCGTTTTCCGAAACCGGCTTTGAAAATTCCAGAAAATTCAAAAAAACTCGAAACGATGCAAGATCTTCGCGTGGTGTTGTTATATATGTCCTAGTATCCACAAAAAATAATAAACTTGGAATACGACAATTTGGTAGAAAATGTGTTCACAAAAATGAGCTATCTCGTACGAAGATTCATGGCTTTCGGGCGAAATGACGGATGTTTTGGCCACATCCATGGCATAGTTTGTTGAAATGTGACCATATTCCACACAGAGATGCATATTGGTGCAACTAACAATGTTCACGAAGAAACTTTTATTTTTCGTTGAATAAAAATACCATTTTCCATCTCCGGAGTGTCAAAACTGGGTTTTTTGTGAAGCACCTACACAAAATATGTTGCAAAAATGTACAAAGTAAAATTCTAAATATATTATGTCATATTTTATCTACAAATAACAAACTTACTACCTCTCAATATCTCAAAATACACCTCTTTCGAAAAAGACAAATTTCTGCCGATTCCGCTGAAACCGGGCCAAATTTGAACTACAGGTGCCTCATATGTTGCTCATGATTTTTTGTAAAAATCATTTTTAGATACACAAGTACCTATTTCAATAGAGATGTACCAAGAGTTCATCAAGATTCAACACCTAGGTACGAACGGTCATCACCCCCGTTCTAACCGTTTTCCGAAACCGGCTTTGAAAATTCCAGAAAATTCAAAAAAACTCGAAACGATGCAAGATCTTCGCGTGGTGTTGTTATATATGTCCTAGTATCCACCAAAAATAATAAACTTGGAATACGACAATTTGGTGGAAAATGTGTTCACAAAAATGAGCTATCTCGTACGAAGATTCATGGCTTTCGGGCGAAATGACGGATGTTTTGGCCACATCCATGGCATAGTTTGTTGAAATGTGACCATATTCCACACAGAGATGCATATTGGTGCAACTAACAATGTTCACGAAGAAACTTTTATTTTTCGTTTAATAAAAATACCATTTTCTATCTCCGGAGTGTCAAAACTGGGTTTTTTTGTGAAGCACATACACGAAATATGTTGCATAATTGTACAAAGTAAAATTCTAAATATGTCATGTTTATCTACAAATAACAAAATTACTACCTCTCTATATCTCAAAATACACCTCTTTCGAAAAAGACAAATTTCTGCCGATTCCGCTGAAACCGAGCCAAATTTGAACTACCGGTGCCTCATATGTTGCTCATGATTTTTTGTAAAAATCATTTTTAGATACACAAGTACCTATTTCAATAGAGATGTACCAAGAGTTCATCAAGATTCAGCACCTAGGTACGAACGGTCATGTCCCCCGTTCTGACCGTTTTCCGAAACCGGCTTTGAAAATTCCAGAAAATTCAAAAAAACTCGAAACGATGCAAGATATTCGCGTGGTGTTGTTATATATGTCCTAGTATCCACAAAAAATAATAAACTTGGAATACGACAATTTGGTGGAAAATGTGTTCACAAAAATGAGCTATCTCGTACGAAGATTCATGGCTTTCGGGCGAAATGACGGATGTTTTGGCCACACCCATGGCATAGTTTGTTGAAATTTGACCATATTCCACACAGAGATGCATATTGGTGCAACTAACAATGTTTACGAAGAAAGTTTTATTTTTCGTTTAATAAAAATACCATTTTCTATCTCCGGAGTGTCAAAACTGGGTTTTTTTGTGAAGCACATACACAAAATATGTTGCATAATTGTATAAAGTAAAATTCTAAATATATTATGTCATGTTTTATCTACAAATAACAAACTTACTACCTCTCTATAGCTCAAAATACACCTCTTTCGAAAAAGACAAATTTCTGCCGATTCCGCTGAAACCGAGCCAAATTTGAACTACAGGTGCCTCATATGTTGCTCATGATTTTTTGTAAAAATCATTTTTAGATACACAAGTACCTATTTCAATAGAGATGTACCAAGAGTTCATCAAGATTCAGCACCTAGGTACGAACGGTCATGTCCCCCGTTCTGACCGTTTTCCGAAACCGGCTTTGAAAATTCCAGAAAATTCAAAAAAACTCGAAACGATGCAAGATCTTCGCGTGGTGTTGTTATATATGTCCTAGTATCCACCAAAAATAATAAACTTGGAATACGACAATTTGGTGGAAAATGTGTTCACAAAAATGAGCTATCTCGTACGAAGATTCATGGCTTTCGGGCGAAATGAGGGATGTTTTGGCCACATCCATGGCATAGTTTGTTGAAATGTGACCATATTCCACACAGAGATGCATATTGGTGCAACTAACAATGTTCACGAAGAAACTTTTATTTTTCGTTTAATAAAAATACCATTTTCTATCTCCGGAGTGTCAAAACTGGGTTTTTTTGTGAAGCACATACGCAAAATATGTTGCATAATTGTACAAAGTAAAATTCTAAATATATTATGTCATGTTTTATCTACAAATAACAAACTTACTACCTCTCTATAGCTCAAAATACACCTCTTTCGAAAAAGACAAATTTCTGCCGATTCCGTTGAAACCGAGCCAAATTTGAACTACAGGTGCCTCGTAGTTTTCTCTTTATTTTTTGCAAAAATCATTTTTAGGTACCCAAGTACCTATTTCAATAGAGATACACCAAGAGTTCATCAATATTCAACACCTAGGTACGAACGGTCATGTCCCCCGTTTTGACCGTTTTCCGAAACCGGCTTTGAAAATTCCAGAAAATTCAAAAAAACTCGAAACGATGCAAGATCTTCGCGTGGTGTTGTTATATATGTCCTAGTATCCAACAAAAATAATAAACTTGGAATACGACAGTTTGGTTGAAAATGTGTTCACAAAAATGAGCTATCTCGTACGAAGATTCATGGCTTTCGGGCGAAATGACAGATGTTTTGGCCACACTCATGGCATAGTTTGTTTAAATGTCACCATATTCCACACAAACATGCATCTTGGAAGCACGAACAATGTTCACGAAGAAATTTTTATTTTTCTCTTAATAAAAATACCATTTTTTCATTTTCGGAGTGTCAAAAAAGGTTTTTTTTGTGAAGCAACTACCAAAAATATGTTAGAGAGATGCACCAAATAAAATTATGAAGTTATTATACCACATTTCATGTTCATAGATACACCAAGATATTATTGTAAATTTTACAAATTTTACAAAATTGGTTTCGGTCAATTTGAAGGTGAAATTCAAATTATATAAATGTAAACAGGAATAAAAAAAGTTAATATCTAGCCCAACCCAACTAGCTGTGAGAACCTGCTCCAGCACTAGCTACACAGGCCAAATTTCGGCCCATGCGAAGTGGGAAGCATTCCCCCCACCCGCCCCGAGAAAAAAAAAATCGGCCCATGCGAAGAGGGAAGCAACCCAACTAGCTTCGGTTTTTCCTTAAGTAGGCCAAAGGGTGTAAATGGACAAAAACCGTTAGTTGGCCTAGTGGTTGTGGTGCTTGTATGTGTGCTCGAGGTGCAGGGTTCGAGTCCCTCTACCCACAACATTTTTGGGCGAATATTCATAGGTGAGCTTGAGGCCACGTAGCTTCGATTTTTCCTTAAGTAGGCCGAATGGTGTAAATGGACAACAACCGTGAGTTGGCCTAGTGGTTGTGGTGCTTGTATGTGTGCTCGAGGTGCAGGTTCGAGTCCCTCTACCCGCAACCTTTTTTGGCGAATATTCGTAGGTGGCCACGTAGCTTCGATTTGTCCTTAAGTTGGCCGAATGGTGTGAATAGACAGCAACCGTGAGTTGGCCTAGTGGTTGTCCTGCTCGTATGTGTGCTCGAGGTGCAGGGTTCGAGTCCCTCTACCCGCACAACATTATTTTGGCGCAAAAAAAAAAAACTCCAGGCCACGTCAGGTGCAAACGTAGGTGAGCTAGGACACCTCACATGTAATGTGATGTACTGTAGTTTGTGGGGCTGGCCCCACATGTCATTGGTAGGCAAGTGAAGCTATGGATTGACACATAAGCAAGGAAATGACAACTGAACATTACACGTTGGCAAAAATTGATGAGTGGTCATCCAGATCAAATAAATGTGTATACGTTGCAGCGTCATGACGATTTATATTCGTCGTAATCTGTTAAAAAATAAAGCTTCGGATCACATGCACCGTTTATGACGATCTCATCTTATATGGGTACGACGTTTTTAACTCAAATCGTCGTTATTTTACAGGGTTTTTATCCCCTCAAACAACTTACGACGATCTTGTTTGAAATCGTCACAACTCTATGACGATTTCGTTCACCGTCGTTACGAGAACGTCATGTATCAACACATTTTTTGTAGTGAAGTTTCCCCGGCCGCCGTACCTTTCATTGTTAGGTTTAGATGTAGATTGAGTTATATGTTAGATGAGGCCTCTTTGATTCATAGGAATGCCATAGGAATTTTGTAGGATTAGATCCTATAGGAATTTTTCCTATATTTCTTGTTTGATTCACAGGATCATATCCTATAGGAAATATTCCCGTAGAAATCTTGTAGTACAAATCCTATAGGAAAAGAACATTAGGTCCAACCTCATGGAAAAATTCCTTCACACAATCAAAGGAAAATGCTCTTCTCATAGGAATCATTTGGCCATACCATACCAATCCTACAAGTTTCCTATCCCTACACTTTTCCTATCATATGAATCAAAGGAGCCCTATTATTGTGATTTTAGATGTAGATCGACTTAGGAATTAGATTTTCATTGTTAGATTTAAGTTTATTCAGCCACCAAAATTTGATGTACATTGTTAGATTTAAGTTGGTTTTTGAATGGTAAATGGTTAGATGTGTATCTGAAGTCAGTGTATGGAACGCACCACCGCAGGCAATGGATGTATGTGAACAGTGTGGCTACAAGGAGTGCATGAACAAGAAATTTACCATTGTTCTACCAGAGGGGTTTGAAAACAGATTGGTATATACTTTAGGTCAATCTACTTTTTGAAAACTGACAATAAATTTGTACTAAAAATATGTACTTTTTTTTTACAGATCATACCTTGCAGATTCAGGCGTGACTTTTTGGAGCATATTCAAGTTGCAATTTGGGACCACCCTAGAACTCTCGAGGTGAACTTGGTGAGCTGGAGAGTGCCAGAGCACCAACACAAAGTTGTAGTCACACATGAGGATGGAAAAACATACTTCAGTGGTCAGCAATGGGGCCAGCTTGTGGAACGCTACGAGATGGATCCAACAGGGAGATTGACATTCTATCTCGATGAAGGTGATGTGTCCACCTACTTCCTCTACGATCGACCTGACGATGCTGAAGACACCGAAGATGATGTTCCCATAGCTCCCTACTGAGGATACACATGTTGTCATTATTCAGTCAGATGATGAATAGGTATCGTGGTAGCTGAGAGTTCTAGCTTTATGCGAACTTTTAGATTACATGTTAATGTTGAGTACTATCTGGTTGAATCTTTGAATGTTTATGCGGTTTTTTTTAATGCTTGTTATGTTATCTCATAATTGAATACCATTTGTGCTTCTAGTCAATATTACATACCCTTTTTATTTACCGATTTCTATAGGATAGTGATGTGGACTATGACATCAACGCCAATGATCATGTAGTATAACCTGTGTCGATTCCAGAAACACGCCAGTGGACACCTAGATAGCAGGGGTGTACGAGTTTCATGCCAGAACTGAAGAAAAACCACACCAATAACAGGGCTTTTCCGACTAGTGTTGAATATTAACACAACAATGCATTTCGAAATGAATTAATTTAATCATAAAATGAAACTAGTAAAACTTAATAGAGCATTTATAATACTTGAACGTTATTGCCAAGGGAAAAACATATTGTTCACAAGGCAAATGGGCTGTGAAGACAAATTGTACAATTAATAGGCCCATACTCCGGTTGGGCCATTGGGCGAGCGAAAGGGCTACGTTTGTCCGCCCGGTGTCCTCCAAACTGCCCTGCCCCCGCACGACAACGCCGCTCTATCCGTTCTCAGGCGACTTCGCCGCCGTATCGGCCCTGTGCGACCGATCAATCCGCCACTATTACCTAGCCGCCATCCGAACTCGATTAGCGTAAACTATTGAACTGCCGCCAACGCTGCCCCGCCGACTTGTACTCAACCGCTGCTTCCCGCTCGTCAGACGCAATTACAAGGTTTGTACCAATACTGCTGAAATCCTTGGTTTCCATCCTGCCGGTTCGATGAAGTTAATGGCGATTGCAATTGATGTCAGATAGACTAGCTGCTTGTGTTCACATATGCGTGTCTGTTTTATCAGTTTCAGTTGTAAGTGTTAGTTTAATATTCATATTAATGTCAGGAATTCAGGTATGAACTAGGTTTTATATTTTCATAGCCATGTCAGTTTCAGGTGTAAGTGTTAGTTTCAATCTAACGCTGTGTTGTGAAGTAATGTCTAATGTAATCCCCTGCAATTCTTACTTACTTGAAAGACCAGTATGCCTGTCTCTCTGATGTATTTGTTGTTTCGAAATACTTTTGTGTGAACTAATGCTGCTCCTTCTTTTTACAAGACCGGCTAAACGGAGATAACGCAAAATGTCACAAGACAAGAGCTGGATGGAGAAGGATAGAGATTCTGTGGAGTGGCAAAGTGGCATCGAGAGTTTCTTGGAACTTAGTTTTGATGGTGCTGAACCAGACGCAAGAAACTTTTGCCCGTGTACGAAATGTCTGAATAATGCTCAGAAAACTAAAAAGGAGATCCATATGCACTTGCTTAAGAATGGGATGGATCCGTCCTACAAAAAATGGGTATTCCATGGTGAACCCGAGAGGACAACATGTCTGAAGATTCTGATGATGAAGACGATGCAGGTGGTGGTGAAGGGATATGTGACATGTTCGATACTCTGATAAGGGCCACAAAAGTGGGAAGTAATGCAGGAGACACGAGCGGCGATGGAATGAAACAGGAGCTAAATGCATCTGCAAAGGCGTTCTACAAACTATTGGAAGAGGGAAAAACATCGTTGTACCCAGGTTGTGAGGAGGTCACAAAGATATCTTTCATTGTGAAGCTTTACCAAATCAAGTGCGTGTCTGGGATGACCAACAGAGCATGTGACTTAATGCTGCGGATGTTCACGGAGGTGCTGCCAAAGGGTCACTGCATTCCTACTAATCTTGCACAAGTAAGGAAGGTCATTCGAGAGTTTGGACTGGATTACAAGAAGATACACGCGTGCTATAATGATTGTGTGCTATTCCGTAATGAGCATGCTGATGCCCAAGAATGCCCTGTCTGTCATACGTCTCGATGGAAATCAAGTCCAACCGTAGACAAAGCTGATTCATCGATCCGTAAATCAAAGAAGCAAGTGCCACAGAAAGTTCTATGGTATTTCCCACTCATTCAAAGACTGCAAAGGCTGTACATGACAGAAGATATGTCAACTGATATGACATGGCATAAGGAGAAACGTAAAGATGATGGCATAATGAGGCATCCTGCAGATTCGAAGGCCTGGAAAAGCCTTGATGAAAGATATAGTCAGAAAGAATTCGCAAAAGATGCTCGCAGTGTTCGGCTTGGCCTTGCTTCAGATGGATTCAACCCCTTTGGTCTCATGAGTATATCACACACTACATGGCCTGTCATTCTGATCCCATATAACTTGCCACCATGGATGTGTATGAAACAAGAGAACTGGATAATGTCAATGATTATTCCAGGACCAAAGTCAGCAGGAAATAACATTGATGTGTACTTACAGCCTTTGATTGATGAACTGTTAGTTCTATGGGAGGATGGTGTTGAAGCATATGATGCTGCAACTAAACAAAATTTCAAGTTGTATGCATGCGTGTTGTGGACCATCAATGACTACCCGACTTACGCAATGCTGAGTGGTTGGAGCACAAAAGGCAAGCTAGCATGCCTTACTGCCACAAGCATACAGACTTTTTATGGCTCCAGTATGGTAGAAAGCATTGCTACATGGGACACCGACGTTTTCTACGGAAACAACACAGATGGCGTCGAAACAAGGTTATGTTCAACAACAAGCGAGACCATAGAGACGCCCCGGTGCCACTTACAGGCAATGAAGTTCTAAAGGAGCTTGATAGCATTCAGCATGAACCATTTGGGCGGTCAAATAAGAGAAAGCGACCGGAAACTAATCCCGGGCACAATTGGCGGAAGAAAAGTGTGTTCTTCCAGCTCCCGTATTGGCAGCACTTGCTCGTGAGGCATAATTTGGATGTTATGCACATCGAGAAGAACATTTGTGACAGCATTCTGGGTACTTTGCTTGAGATGGATGGGAAAACAAAGGATGGTACGAAGGCTCGCCTAGATTTGGAGTTTTTGAAAATTAGGGAGGATCAGCACGCAAAGCCCGCCGGTAAGGATAAGTACAAACTTAAGAAAGGCGTGTATGCTTTAAAAAAGGTAGAGAAGATAATGCTGCTCAGGTTTCTGCAGAGCATACGGATGCCGGATGGCTATGCTTCACACATTAAGCGATGTGTGGTCCTCGAGCAGTGCAAGTTTAGTGGACTCAAAACTCACGACTGCCATGTTATATTACAGAAACTTCTTCCTATTCGTTGCGCAAGCTTCTGCCAGAGAATGTCCTTACCCCATTGCTTCAGCTCAGTAAATTCTTTTCCGATTTATGCTCCAAGGAGTTAAGGGATGACGATCTGTTGAATTTGGACGAAAAAATTGCAGTAATTCTATGTCAGCTAGAGATGATATATCCACCAGCTTTCTTTGATATTATGATGCATCTCCCAATTCATCTAGCTCGAGAAGCATGGTTTGCAGGGCCTGTACAGTATAGATGGATGTATCCGGTTGAGAGATACATGCGTACGTTGAAGGGATATGTACGTAACAAGGCTCATCCAGAAGGTTCAATTGCAGAGGGGTACATACTTGAAGAGTGCATGACGTTCTGAAGTCGATTCGTTAAAGGCTCGCCTACAAAAATAAGTCAGTCCGAACGCCATGCAGATGGAGCTACAGATGAGGCACCAACAGGGATTAGCATAATGAGTGCAGTTGATTACTCCAAGAAAGGTTTTGCCCGTGAATCACTGTCTTTGGAAGCTCTTAATCAAATGAGGCACTACATAATAACAAACTGCGAGGAAACCGAGCCATGGATTCAGTAAGGAAACTTATGTATTTGTTTCATATCATGATATGCATTAACACTTTGGTTATGAAGTAACCATATCATTTCTTTTTGAAGGGAACATATTGACGAGCTCAAAAAGAACAATTGTCCTAATCCTAAAAAGAAACACAAGGAAGATTTTGTTGGCTGGTTCGAAAGACGGGTAAGTTACTTTAGCATTTTCATAAATGTTTCTCGTAATAAAAAAACAATGGTGTATAGTACACTCACACATATTCTATTCCATGAAATAGATCACACAACTCCATAAAGATGGGAAGGTCAACAGTCTGTTGTATACACTAGCTAAAGGGCCTGATCAAATTGCTCGTGTGTTCAACCGTACAGTACTGAATGGATATTACTTTCGTAATACCGAAATAGAGCTTGACTTGAGTACCCAAATAGTGGCGTCGTAGTCAACGCGCAAGGAAGCACCAGCAGTACTGATTATTATGGGGTGATAAAGAAAATCATATTTCTGACTTTCCTCCTGATAAGGAGGTTGTTCTATTGCAGTGCGACTGGTTCGACGTGCCTCCTGCCAATAGAAATCATAGTAAGGGGTATAGGAGGGACAAGTATGGAATTATTGACCTCGACACTAGTGTACACCGATTCACGGAAGACCCTTACATTCTAGGCATCCAAGCTGCACAGGTTTTCTATGTGAGAGATGTGAAGAGCCCTAATTGGGCAAGTGCTATAAAAATGAATCCACGCAATTTGTTTGCTCCTTCGGTTTTAAATGGTGCAGACCTAGATGATCTTGCAGAAGGAGATGAACGTGGTGATGCAGATGTACAGGATGTCGTCGATGCAGGAATTACAGTTCCAGAATTTACTTTACCTGACGATATTACTACTTGGTGCAGAAATGATGATGAAGGAACCAGCGTTGATGTTTCAGTCATAAATAATTTAAGACCTGCTGATTTTGACGAAGACCAAGTCGAATATGATGCTGATACTGATGATGATGAGGCTTACATAAATGATGGTCATGTTGCTCCTTTGGTAGAAGATGAATTGGATGATGACCATGGATTCTTTGTGTAGGCTGTCTCTGCACTGTTTGCCTTAAAGGTTTTGCCATGAACATGCATGGATGAAAGATCGTGTAATAACATAATTTTTGTTTTAAAGATTCCAAAGTTCCAGTGTTTAGAAATTTTGAATTTCCATGATAAATGTACTAGTGAAATTGCGTCTTATATGAGTTCTTGATTGATTATTAAGTACTGTCACTAGTTGCAACATTAGTAAAATGCTAAGTGCTGCAGAAATTCAGTTGCAAACAATATTAAAAAAAAATGTGCTCACCAAACTGAGATACTGGACCAAAAATGAAGTGTAGTCCTAAGAAAATTGCAACAGTGATCAAGGGCACGGCCCATGAGGCCCGTTAAGCTAGTCTATGAATGGTCGTTGCAAAATAACTTGTTCATTTTCGCAACAGTACGGTGATTGTTGCTTTACCGTTAACCTATTACCATACGACCCAAATTGTCGCAGTAAACAATAGGTATTGCCGGTAAATTTGAGGCGAAAAACATATGGTATTGCCACACGAAAAATTTGGTTGCAATAGTTAGCTTTTTTTTTGCAACAATATTTGTAACTACCGCAACACAAATAAAGATGTTGCAATAAATGACTAAATATCACCACGAATGCTTATTTCGTTGGAATACCATGTCTCTAAGGCAACAAAAGGAGTGCCTCGCGCAACGAAAATACTCTGTCGCAAAAACGCGGCTGTATTCCAACAGCAGTACAAATCGTGGCAATAGGAGGCCTCTACTGCAACAAAACGACAATTTATCGCCACCAAAATGAGTCGTGGAAATACGAGTGCCCTATCACCACAACCTGAGAGGTCGTGGTAATTTGTGATTATGTCGCAACGAAAAAAAACGTAGCTACAGATTTCGTTGCAAGAGACCGATTCTCTTGTAGTGCTAGGAGAAATTTCCCTAGATGTCACTTTCGGAGAAAAAGATCACTTCCGTCAGGAAAAAGTATCTTTCGAAGTGGTGCCGTTCGAAAGCGTGTATCACATGATACTCGGACGTCCAGCTTTCACCAAATTCATGGCAAGATCATGTTATATCTATAACAAGCTGAAGATGCCAGGGCCAAAAGGAGGAGTAATCACCATATCTGGAGACTTCAAGTTGGCAAACGAGCTGGAAAAAGAAAACGCCCTTTGCGCTGAGAAAGTCATAGCAAAGGAAGAGTTGAAAGAGCTGGCCAAAGAGGTATCGCGGAAAGAAATGCCGACAGGAAAAGAAAGCCGGAAGCCAGTAGATAGCTTCAAGGCTTCCGAGAACACAAGACAGGTTATCCTAGATCCCAAAGATCCGACAACATTTGTCGTAGTGGGAACTGGGATGACCGACAAATAGGAAAACGAGCTCATCAAGTTCCTCCGTGAGAACTGGGATATTTTTGCTTGGTGTCCAGCGGACATGCCAGGCGTACCCAGGGAACTTGCTGAGCATCAAATTAAGGTGATTCCAGAATCCAAACCCGTCAAGCAAGGTCTCTGTCGATTTGACGGAAGAAGACGGAAGGCTATTGGCAAGGAGATTATCCGGCTTTTGGCAGCAGATTTTATCCGCGAAGTTATACATACTGAAATGGTCAGCAAATCCAGTATTAGTCCCGAAGAAAGATACTACTACTCTTAGGATGTGTATAGATTACACCGGCTTGAATAAACTGTGTCCAAAAGATAGGTTTGCGTTACCGCGAATCGATCAAATAATAGATGCCACTGCAGGCTCTCAGCTTTTATGCTTTTTGGACGCTTATTCCGCGTATCATCAAATAGCATGAAGAAGGAAGATCAAATCAAAACTTCTTTCATAACCCCCTATGGGACGTACTATTACATAACCATGCCATTTGTCCTGAAGAACACATGTGCAACCTACCAGCGTTGCATGCAACGGTGTTTGCATAGTCAGATTGGCAAAAATGTTCACGTTTACGTGGACGACATTGCTGTCGTCACCAAGGAAAAAGAAACACTCCTTGAGGATTTGCGAGAAACCTTCGAAAATTTGCGCACTTATAAAATGAAGTTAAATCCATTAAAGTGCGTATTCGGGGTTCCCTCAGGAAAACTTCTGGGTTTCATCGTTTCTCACAGAGGAATAGAAGTAAACCCAGAAAAGATCAAAGCAATCTTAAACATCTCCAAACCTACGTGCGTGAAAGATGTGCAAAGATTGACGGGTTCCGCTGCAGCCGTCAGCAGGTTTATTAGCCAAGTGGGGGATAAAGCCTTGCCACTGTACAAGTTATTGAAAAAATCCGACAAATTCGAGTGGGCAGAGGAGGCAGATGCAGCATTAACCCAGTTGAAGGAAACTTTGATGAAAGCTCCGATTTTGGAATCCCCAAAAGACGAAGAACATATGCTGTTGTACCTCATGGCTACAAACCGGGTTATGAGTGCAGTAATTGTTGTGGAAAGAAAGAAGGACGAACAAAGCATATCCGATCAGCATCCGGTATATTATGTAAGTGAAATTTCTCCGAGTCCAAACAAAGATATCCACACTACCAAAAACTGGCATATGGCGTATTTTTCGCATCTAGAAAACTTCGCCATTACTTTCAAGGACATTCCATAAAAGTGGTATGCAAAGCACCACAAGGGGATATAATAAACAATGCGGAGGCGACTGGCCGAGTAGCCAAATGGGGCATCGAGGTAGCAGCATTCGACATTAAGTATCAGCCTAGGACGGCAATAAAATCTCAGGTTCTGGCAGATTTTGTTGCCGACTGGACGGAAGAAATGGAAAAAACACCAATGCCAGAGTCCGCGTACTGTATCATGCACTTTGACGGATCCAAGATGAAGGAGGGTGCTGGAGCTGGTGTAGTCCTAAAATCCCCTAAAGGAGATACAATGGAATATTTATTACAAATACACTTCAACACCAGTAATAATGTGGCAGAATACGAAGCTCTGCTTTACGGCTTGCAT
>JAPCYS010003403.1:0-20701 GCA_028641055.1 Alopecurus myosuroides
GTCCCATTCAAAGTCGTCTTCTAGTACCTTTTTGATTCTTTACCGAGTATGGATGGATGAACTATAGGTTCGAGTTTAGCCAAGATACGTACACGGCTAAGTGTATGAAAATCCAAGATAGAATCAGGGCTATCTAAAAGCTAGGAAGGAGAAGACCGGGTGATTGAATATGACTTGCTAACAGATCCTACTCTTCCTTAAGCGCTAGTTCTATTCACGATGGTTCAGTTTCGAGAGCAGCTAAAGTAGTTACCTAATAAGATAGATGAATATTCCACGATCTATGATTATCAAATCTTCTTATAGAAGTCTAGTTCTTTCTTCTTTTATAAAAGGAAGTCTTGCTCTCCTTTCTTGCCGCTACTTGCGTTGCGAGCCAATCTTCAAACTGTTACGGAGAAGTCGTTTACTGATTAGCTGCTTGAACGTGGAAATATTTCGGCATATCTGCTCTTAGGTTAGTACGAGAACTCGACTCTACTCGTGCTATAGTCGAGGATGTACTTATACTACCCTAAAGAGGGATCAATTAATGGGGTGCATTTTTCTTAAGGCAATTCTAGGCAAGACCTTGAATCACAGGGTTTGTTCCTGGCAACCCAGCATTCTTTATCTTGGCGTAGATTGGTGTGATGGGACGGATGCCGTGAAAAAGCTTTTTTCTTGACCGGAATCGACAGGTGTGAACTCATCTAGGATGAGTCAAACATAGGGGGAAGGGCCTCCTGGCAATATCCGGCATACTAGTAATCGATTATTTGGCCTTTTGCGATCGAACAACCTATGAACAGTTGTAGCCTACATAACCTACCTACCCAGACCAAGGGAAGAAGGTATCAGATCACTTCTAGACCCCTTTTTTCAAATAAAGGAAGTGACAACGTTTGCCCGAAGAGGTTGAATCAATAGTAAGAAGATACCACCCAGGCACAGAATCCGAAATAACAATCAGGAATAGGACTAGGAGAATGAGGTCTAATTTAAGGAGTAAAGCAGTAATTGGGCTTAGTGCTCCGATTGCGCCTTAGGACTAGGACTGATAGGTAAATGCCCCTTACTCAACCAATGAAGGCGGGTAGGGCTTTTCTTTCTTTTGTTTAGGATTGGCAAGAGGATGGCTGCCTCGGTTTCAAAGCTGTTAGAGAATGCGCTCTTATCACTACAGGGACGCGAGATAAATTCCTCGAAGGTAGTATTAAAGGGATGGGGCATTACCGGTGTTAGCGACGAAGGGATTGTTTGCAAGAGAAGGTTGCCCTGTTAAGATAAGATACGAACAGGGGGCATGCCACGCATAATAGTAAAAAAAGGGCAGAGAGAGATTGAGGGACAGAAGGAGCTGGAGGCCAACAAGGAATAGAAGAAGCTGTTCCACTCGTAGCTCTTCTTCTTTGTTTAAAGCTTCACTCACATTTCGGGAGCGGATGCTGCTCGAGCTAAAGATATGCCCCCAACTCTTGAACAGCTCTCACTTGCCTTGGCCGATAGCTTAGATGACCGACCGTTAGGCATGGTTACCAATGATTTAACAGTAGGCCGGCCTCTTGTTTGGTGAGCCAACCGGCTTCACCCGAGGATGAAGGTAGTAGAACAAAGAGGAGCCGCATCTTTTCCTGGCCGGAGAGGAATCAAGGTCCATCTCATTAAGGCCGAACATTTAGTCTCGTTCCCGATAACAATAGGGAACATCTGGTCTTGTTTGGTTTTTCTTTCAAGGATTTTGTCTTTCTTGCAATTATGCGAACTTTGAATGCATCATTTCCTCCATTTCTCGGAACTTATCGCGGAATCTAGGCCCACTAGGACTCGGCGGGATTTCTGGTAAATAAAGCTCTCTCAGGGGTGGAAGCCTGCCCCCACTATTAAAAGTTTGCTTGGATTTACGAAAGGGTTGCTTAGATTTAAGAAAAGGTTGTTTAGATGTATACATTATTTATTCCTTATTTAAAATTTTAAAATTGAAAAAAAAATTCATTTCTTTATTTTATTAATTTAGGATCCAGTAGTCTTTCTTTGATACATATCTTAATTTAATTCATATTATAGTATATGAATAACCTCTATACATATGAAATAATGTGTTATCACTCTGCAGGATTCGACAATGGATTTGTCTTCCTCAGTCTCTTCGAACTTTTCCAATCCTGCTATTTTCCCCCACTCTTCTGGAGTAATATGATCCCTGAGGGTCAATCCTTTCCCTTCCCCCCTTTGCCCTTTCAAATGAAAAATAACTACCAATGCAAAAAAATGAAATGAAATGAACAATTGCTACTTCTTTAATAAATTACACCGAAAATAAAGTATGTAAAAAAAAGAGCCAACCTAAAACTTAACTACCCCTTGCCCTCCCACTGAACCCTTCTTAAAAAAAAAGGAAGAGCGCACCAAAACTAAAAAGAATCCAGAAAAAACTCCGCAACTTACGCTCTCATTGCAGCGGCACCTGTTAAAATGGCGGCAAGAAAGAAAAGACCAAAAAGAAGGTTTTTTTAATACCTCTGACGAACCGAACCAAGCAGTCTGATCATCCTTGCCCGTCCCCCCCTCTTCTGTCAACCGTTGAAAGAGCATAGCCCAGGAATGAACCATATCGATCCAAGGTTGCAAGGAAAGAAGAAAGGTAAACCAGACCATAGGAATCTTCTGATGAAGTCAATCAGAGAGGACGGTTAGGTTCTTTGTTGCCTCATCTGCTTAGCTTATAGAATCACACTGTTATACCTATACATAGTTTCAAATCAAACGGTTTATCACGATAGACATTCCAATCAATGGTTGGACGATCAATACCATCGAACTATTCCATTCCACTGCTGAATGACGGAAACGGAAGCTTTTTCTTACTGATGGACTGATCCTGGGAGTTCAGACTGACGGTTAGATGGTTGTTCGCTTGTGTGCTTATTTTCCTTCCCCACTTAAAAACAAGTGTTACAGAATGTTCTTCAATTCAAATAGGTATGATCCCGTCCATCCTTCCAGAGCTAGGCACCCGCTTCAGAATGAGAATCTTCGACAGAGATCGTTCCTTCAGTTTAGCAATCAATTAGATCCATACTGACTTAGCTTGAAGCATGGCTTGCCGTTTCGAGGCTCGATGCTACTCTTGGGAACATTATTGATACATCGACTTTCAAGCATCTCGTAGTTGAGCGGTACTGCCGTCAATAGTACCAAGATGGAAAGGGACTGCTGAACATGGATAGAACGAGAGTCGAACTCGCATGTCTCTCTTTTCCTGTTAGGAAAAAAAGCCGATATAAACTGCTCCATATTAGCGAATTGCCTCTGACTACTCTTCCCAGGCTGGTCAAACTATACTATAGGATTCCCATTCACTTAGTAAACTTATTGGACAGACGGGTCAACCACTTGACCGAGGAGAGTAAGGTTCGTCACCACAGTCCCGATAGAAGGTAGAGTTTAAAAACAAACCGAAGACAAAGCAACAAATGAAAGGAAGGACGGCTCGCTTTACAACCAGGGCGGGTCTCGCTGCCGGATCAATGTGCAGGACGCACGATCTACAAACAACAATAGGGAGAGCCAACCAAGAACGAAAGAACCTGGAAACAAACCCGCGAGCGAATACCAAACAAGTAAGAAGGAGGAAGGGCCGAAGGCGGCTTACTAAGCGAGAAGGCTCCAAGCAGCCTAATAACGCATTAGAAGGGAGCTTGCTGCTTTGCAACCTAAGCGGTATAGCTAAGCTTACTCATCAAGGGCCGATAGATAGAGCTGCTCTTGTTGCTAATGGAGAAAGATTGGAGTGAAGTTTAGTATGCTTTCTAAGATCAGAGGAGGAAAAGAATGAAGGTATGGGTGGGAAGGAGGAGGCAAGGCCCCCTCAATGTGTATTCGACTACTCATTACGGAACCACCGATTGATCCGATTATACTTCCCGCGGGGTAGCGCGGGGAACTTGCTGAATCAACTCCTTGGAATCGGAGGCCTGACTGAGGGTCAATCCTATGGTAACCCCAACCTAGGAATGCCTGTTTCACTTCTTTGACAGAGCCAACTGAGATGCTCTGTCTCGATGTTGACCTAACATGGATTGATTCTCAATTCTGAAGGGTCTCATCCTGATCTCGCAAAGGATCAGCAATAGCTGTGTGTACTCGAGGACTCTTAGGGAAAGAAAAGCACTTTTTTCTCTCAGCAGTTAGACCGGCTATGGGTGGGTTGGTTATATACTGCGCCTTCCTTCTTCGAACCTTTTGGTATGTATTGCCCCCTAACTATAGATCAGATCCACCGGACCAGAAACTCAATTCCGCACTGCTGCTGAGTCGTCGGACTTATCCACCTCAGGGATTCGTGGAATTTCTGTTTTTGAATTGCGTTGGGGGAAATCTACCAAAGCTAGGCAGATAGATAGACTCCTTTCCCGCTGCTAAGGGAGAGCAAGAAACTAAATCAAATGATTGTTTTTTTTCACCAGCGCCCTTTTTTTGCGGGTACTAAGGGTCCTCTCACTACCAACCAGCAGACATCATCATCTGGCTGGGTCTTGCCGGTATCAACAACGAGAAAGAAGAACCAAATGGAAACATCAACTAACTATGGCTCTTGGCCCAGACAACGACCTAGGCGTAGGGGAGATCAAAACAAGAAGTCACGCCTAGACGACGACGCCCGTCCTGGGCTGCAGTAAGTAGATCGAGAGGTCGTTCCGCCCCTTGTCCCCGAAGATGGGTAATATGTTCTCATACAATGTTGCTCCAACTTTTTTTCTAGAGGGCCTAGCTGGCGAGCGATCCCAGTCCGCGGCAGAGAACAAGACAGCAAGCGAGCGTACCTTTGTTCGCTTCTTTTCCACCAAGCACAGAAGTTTAAGGAGAACTGTAGGTCGGTGGCTACCTAAGGAAAATCCGATTCGATCCGCCCCCCGGCTGGGAGGCATCTACCTCATCCCGATCACAAGGAGAGGTTCACCATGATGGGGGGTCAGGTACTTTCATTCTTTGCGTTCCGGAAAGAATGAAATGCATAGGGGACCATCTTTTTTTTCCGGCATGCTCTCTGATTTACGGATTCGCAGGGGGCCGAGGGCCAACCTTAGTTGACTGACAATGACAAAGGCTTGCAAAACAAAGTAGCGCCTTTGAAATGGAATCTTAATTAAGTAGTCTATCAGTGGTGCGAAGCAGCTTAGCCCCGGGGAGCTAAAGGTTATACCTTTGTAAGCGAACTGTGGTTCTTCTATGTAGGGTATTCCTCCTTTACTCTCTTAATTAACGTCGAGCTAAGTGACTTTGTAGCGTAGTAGAATGAAGGCTACGTACGCACCGACACTCTCTTATCCCTAAGCCTCTTCGCTAACTCGCTCGCCTACCAAAAATGAGTAGGCGAGGCTAGGCAAACTCAGCCGCTGACTTTGACTGTACTGTAGTAGACTTTCTAGCCTTTTATTTGATAACCCTTTCTCATGTTCTTTCATCCATCAAGTAGGCGAACCGTCAGGTCCTTAGTAGCGTTGACAAAGAAGAAGAGCCGGTTTAAAAAAAAGAAAGCTAGAATTTCCAATAGTGAGACCAGCTTGACAAGCTACCTTTCCTCTTGATATGAGGTGCGAAGAGAAACATCTCTTTTTTATGACTTCCACTTATCGATCCCGGCCCAGAAAAGTGACCGACCCCTTTCTGAATGAAAGAAAGGGTTTATGAGCCCTAGCCCTGTAAGCCCACACCTGTGTAGAGTAGATCGTTCAACACCTGCGGCACAAACCCATTTTTGACCAATTGGTCCGTATATCATAGGCGACCGAACGGCCGCCCCCCGTCTTACTAGACCAACCTGCTATAATTATTCCATAAACACCTATCGAAGATATGGCAAACAAATAAAGTAGCCCTATGTTCGGATCTGACAATACCATACCATAATCAAAAGGTACAACGGCCCAAGCGACCAGACTTAACATAAATGTAGCCACTGGAGCCATTCTAAAAAGGGAGAAATTAGCACTACTTGGTGAAATAGGTTCTTTTAGAATCAATTTCAAACCATCTGCTAGAGGTTGTAACAATCCGAACGATCCCACTACATCAGGACCCTTTCGACGTTGCACAAAAACCATTACTTTACGTTCAGCTAGCACTAAAAAGGCTACTCCTAGTAGAAGTGGTAGAATTAAACAAAGTATTTCCGCTGGAACAGCTATGTACGTTTTCGATTTTCTATTCACTCATGATCGGGCCTGACCTGGTCGACCCGATCAAACTATTTCACTTATGATCTGGCCTGGTTGACCCAATCATGATATTGAAGGATGGGACCTTTTATCGAAAAACTCCGGATCCCGATAAGTTTTGAAGATGGTGCTCCTGTTATGTTACTTCGAATGGAATCCTCACTTGACTAAGCATAAGCGAAAACGCGGCTGAGAGTAAGCAATCCCCTTTGCTAGTGGTTGAGTCATGATCAGAAATATTGCGAAAGAAAGTGAAATGTCCTATCGTCGTCCCAATTTGGGTAATCCACGATGTCTTCATTTTATGTATCCATCTTTACTCGTTTTCGGTGTATCGATAGTTCGTTGTACTACACTTTGAACTAACCTAGAGGCCGTGCTTAGGCGAAAATAGATATCAGTGAAGTAATCCCGGAACTCTAGAAATCGTTAATAATTTATTCCATTTTGTTAAATATCGCGAATCTAGTGGAAAAGGGCCCCTCTAGAACATTCCTTTGAATGGAATTGTTCATTGGGTTCGACTTGTTGTTCTCAAAAATAGAAAGTCTCTCGTATGTTATTTTAAGGTGATTCATTCATAATATTTCTTATGTGCGGTTTCAAGATGCTCTAAAAGTATCTTTGAATCGGCTTTTGAGCTCCATTATGTGGACTTCATCAATTTAGGAATTTGGGACTTGGCGGTATTGGTCAATACTAACTGCACCGTCTAAATGCTCCCTGACCAAGTTAGCATACTCGTAAGGGTTGAGTTGAGGGGGCAGCCCGTGCGCTAATTGGGCTTCGAGGTTGGCTATACGCGAAAAATGCTCGCTTTCTACTGAGGCCTGTTCTGTCCTAAACTGTTCCATAATGTTATTTGTTTCATAGGAAGATTCCAAAAGCACATTGATGCCGAAAGAATCTTCGGAACCGGTGGAGAGGCTATTCTGATTGAAGGCTAGACAAATAACATGACTGAGGTATGTAAATAAAACCTGTGAAATAGCTATCTAATATTATATAGATATAGAATACCAAAAGCCTGATAATGGATTCCAAAATAAGCCAAATAAGCTTTTTTTATTTTTTTTTGTGCGCGCTTTTCGCCTGCCTTCCCGACCACGGATAGGCTACGGGGCTTTGCACTTCGGCCCCATTGTGTTAATACCACATCAAGGTGACAAGATTCGAACCTATGGCCCTCTGTACCCAAAACAGATGCGCTGACCAGACTGCGCTACACCTCGTCTCCCCCTCAGAACATATGGATCTACCCGATCGATAAAGACTCGAACCGCAGCGCTGTCGCCCACCCCGCTTTGGCACAGGGAGGCGAGAACCACCGCTTTTAGGAAATAAGCCTACAATTCTCTTTCACTTGCATTTTCTTTCGTGAAGGCTCGCTCTCGTTCTTCTTACATCTTTCCCTTTTGTCTTTCGAATTGTATCTGTGGCTACTGCTGTTTTGCCAGTCTGTCTGTCCCCAATAATGAACTCTCGCTGACCGCGCCCTATGGGGATCATCGAATCGATAGCAATAAGCCCTGTTTGAAGGGGTTCATATACAGAACGCCTGGAAATTCTACCCGGAGCAGGAGATTCAATTAAGCGAGATTCCGAAGCTACAATTTCGCCTTTCCCATCAATAGGTTTAGCCAGAGCATTTATAACACGACCCAAGTAAGCCTCGCTCACGGGTATCTGAGCAATTCTTCCTGTTGCTTTTACAAAACTTCCCTCTTGATGCTAAACCATAGCTCTAACTGAGTAAAATTCCACAATTTCTAAGAACGATATGCATTTTTTTTTCATTTTCCACTGTGAAAGCTTCTCTCAATCCCTCCCTAGTCCTTTCTTTCCTGGGCACAGGCTTACCTGGTTGACCGCCCACATTCATTCATTGTTCGTTCTGAGGTGGATTCGAACCACAGCAAGCGCAGCAAAGATTTTGAGTCCAACGCACTAAACTAAAGAGGATTTTCAGTCCTCTGCTCTACCAGCCAGAGCCAGAACCTAGAAGGACACTGAACACCCGATTTTACACAGCTAGACTGGAAACACTGCTTGTCAAGAGCACAGACCCCAGTATAGAATACTTTTTGAGTATGTTGGTAAGGTCCGGTCATCCACTTCTGTGCTTGCACTTCTGCGTAACTAGGGGTGCAAGTCCAGTACAGCGTACTTTCATAATGGAATCAAAAGCGTCGTCCGGATATACATGAAAAATGTCTATATACGAGATTTATGACGTCCGGATATACATGAAAAATGTCTATATACGAGATTTATGACACAGAATGTTGTTCTTTCAACATGATTCCTCAACAATTGAGTCATTGTAACTGACTCTCCGTTCCACTTTGGTTTTCGAGTAATAATTACCATGATGAATTTCTCTTACTGCTTGGTTCCGCATTGGATTTAGCCAACCTTTGTTTAGAAAGTGGTGTCACGACCGTGGGGATCAAATGGATGGTTCAGGAAACTAGTGAAGCGGCACGGTCTAATCATATAGATGACCATACCATAGTGGTATGGTTCCATAGAAAACTACAGGAGGCCATTACCGCCACCGAAATGGTTTCCATGCTCCGTTGGATGATTTTCCGATATCGCAGTATCAAGCTAGAACGGTTTCAATTTGTAGGACGGGAAAGAAACCTCATCCTTTGGTGCACACTAACCGATGAAGCTCAACCCTCTCTCGAACTGAGCTATTTAAGCTTTTTAGAACACAAAGTTCTAGTAGTTCAGTGAAAAAGCGGTCAAGCTTTCTTCCATCCTTCCTAGCTCCTCGAGCTTGCACCCGTCTCGCGCATCACTGCTTACTTGTGATCTAGATCTGCATCCTGATAAGGTGCATCCCGTTAAATGATCTTATGTAAAACTTATCACCACAGATAATAAACAGGGCAGAGTTTTGAAAAGTACAACTCGATCTTTCACCTCAGCTTATGGTGGTTACTTTACCTATTTAGGAAGTATGGCCTATATGTCATCATACCTTGTCGGATCATAACCATCCTCATCTTGTCAAGTTTATATGGCTAAAACTGTAGGCGGGTGACCCTGACGATTGCACCAAGACTGGTATCAGAGTCCCTCGGTAATCTCAATCATAGAGGCCAAAGTTGCTAATGTATCTGCAAAACCTTGAAGAGCTATAGGAAGTAGCAAGGAATCCCACATGAACTGGAAGCTAGATAAGCACCATCGTGGGTTTTGCTTCCATCGAAGACTCCCAAAGGTGCTATGAAATAGGCGAATTGGTCCCCCTAAACGACGAGTTCCAAAATCCCACCGAGTTATATGCTGTCTGATTGCTCGTTATGCATGTGAGAGTAAGAAGAAAGTACCATAGCTATCCCCTCTTTGGTCCCTTTCTTCCTCCGAGCGAACCACAGAGCACACCACCAAGATGAATAAATTGATCTGAAGACCACTAGCAATGGACATCAGCGAAGCAGCGCCTATTGTCGTCCGTCGTTTTTCTACTCGCTGCTCACGTTTTAGCTTTCCCCCTCTCTTGTATTGCTATTTTGTCGGTCGATTGTCAGATTGAATTTGTTGTATATTGCATCTGTGTCTACATTGCCCCCGCTGAAAGGCTAGCTTAAAGCTCTAGTTCTACTACCGACCACCTCAAGTTATTTGAGCTTAATAATCATAACGACTCGAAATCACCCTTCTAAGCTCCTTTGCCCTTTTCATATGTGCCCGAATAGAGATTGGTTTACCACTTATGAACCTGTTAGTGCTGCTGGTTCTGTTTTGATGGGTGATAACTCACCATGTCAGATAGAAGGCAAAGGCTCTATTCGGATCAAGATGTTTGACGGCACAATCAGAACTTTAACGGATGTTCGATACATTCCGAAGATGAAGAGAAATCTTATCTCGCTAAGTGCCCTTGATGATAAGGGGTACAAGTATTCAGGTGGAGGTGGAGTCCTGAAGGTCACCAAAGGTTCTCTTGTTGTAATGAAGGGTTACATAAAGAAGGCCAACGGTCTTTATTATCTTCGAGGTACGACAATTTCAGGTAATGCCGCCCCTGTTGTTTCAAATGAATTATCTGATTGTGATGCTGCTAATATTTTGCATATGCGTCTCGGGCATATGAGTGAACTTGGTTTGGCAGAATGAAACAAGAGAGGACTTCTTGATGGATATAGCACTGGCAAGCTGAAGTTCTGTGAGCATTGCATCTTTGGCAAGCACAAGAGGGTGAAGTTCAATACTTCGTTTTTATCAACATCCGGTAAGCAGAACGGACAGAGAACTGTCCCGATTTCTCGTAATGCCAGGCCCAAAAGTCCTCCATCCGCATAGCAGCAAAAGTAGGTATTTCTTTGATACTTACTCACCTGTGGCTAGATTTACCACCATTCGAGTACTACTATCACAGGCTGCCTCGCACGGTCTTCTCGTTCATCAGATGGGAAGACGGCTTTCCTTAATGGGGAGTTGGATGAGGAAATTTACATGGAGCAGCCAGATCAAGAGTACCCGTGCATTCGCCTAACCCCGGGTTTTTTCGATCAAAATGCAGATTTTTTAGAAAATAAGCCCGCATCTGACCTTGAAAAGAATCACCAGTTACTTGATCCATCCCTGCGGTAAGTGGGAACGAATGTTACAGCCGATGGTAGTAGGATTTCCGCAGGTTGAGCTCCTTATCTTTTTACTTTTTTTTAAGGATAGCCGAGTAGATATACTAGAATGGGATGAATCGAGCACGAGAAATCACTAGGCACAGGGGAGCCGTAAGGAAGAGGAGTAATATCGTTATAAAGTTCACGAATTCGATTCATTTTTGAATCGATAAGTGAACACGGAATCTCGTCTTGTTCCCCTTGGTTCCGAGTCGATTTCGCTTGTCGAAATCATTCAATCCATAAGTTTTTGTTTTTTCGATCGAGGTCAGCTGAACACTTATTTTCTCTTTCAAAAGTGGTGATGGTGTGGGTAAATTCAATCGATATCTTGTTTCCCCTTTTCGAGGCGGGGAAATCAGTGATGAATTGTTAGAAAGAGGGCTGAGCTAGGACTTTCTATAAAATGGAGCTTGATCGGTCGGCCTCCCAGACCCAAATTAAGTTACCAACACGGAATGACATTTGAAACCTGACTTCCTGTTTGTCATTGGAAAGAACAGAAGAGCATTGTATTCCTCCTAGGAAATAATACAACAGGTCAAAATAAGAACGGAGAAGATTCGTTGATACGGAGCTGGTCCATTTTACAAGCGATCCCCTATTCTGCATCCCGAAGATCATACGGCCCATAGCTAGAGCGATCATTACAGATATATAGGGACAGCAAGAATCAGTAAATACCGTGGATACCTTACTAAGCATTTCCTAGATCTTGAGTTAGGCGTAGCTACTTCCTCCCCCCATGTTATCCTGATTCCCCATCCTTCCGCTGAAGCTAAACCAGTATCAGTTGATGGCGAGCATAGTAGAGGCGGCTTTATCATCTAAAAAGCAACCGGCTTTCGAGTAAGAAAGGGCCCCTTATAGAAGCACTTGAGCGTGGTTTCGGCCGGAGGGAATGTTTTTCAAAATCGACCCGGGCATTCGTAGAGGAGAAAGCAGCCATGCGATAAGCGAGGGAGAGGTCTGTCTTCCCAAAGTAGCCGCCAAGACTTCCACTCGATACTTTGTTTGCTATTTGAGTCTCCACCAAGCAAAGAATCGACGGCGCACACTCCTTCGCGAGATCGCACTGAAGGTCTACCCCCACTGGTGTCAGCCCTTCTTCGAACTGATCAACAATGTCCGCCACCTTCATCTGGAATTGCACCGTAAACGGGTTCGCACCGAGGATGCGGAATCTAATGTCGCGAGCCAAGGACCATGCAGCACGCATGTCGTCGAAGAAGGCCGACTGGCTAAATCCTTTCGACGTGTGCACCTTCACAACCGCCATCCACTGCGTATTCTCTTCCACGCTAGGCACCTCCTCTTCCCAGATCAGATCATCGAAGTCCTCGCATGAAAGAATGCCGTGTTCCTGTCCCCTTCCTTTAGGAAATCCACTCTACTTCGTTGTTTAGCCAAGATTTCCTCTCTAAGGAGGAGCTCGGCAATGAATTTGTTTGGCTAGCGTCCGCTCACGATCACTCCCAGGCAGGCAAACAATCGATTTACCATTTTATGATCCAAGATCTGGGCACAACATACTTACTAATAGATGAAGATGAATGCGTGTCTTTTTATTCTTCCAGTGTCTAAGTAAAGTATTCATTCTATATTCTTTGGCTAGGTAGCATAAAACATAAAGGAGTCTAGGTTCGGGACTCCTAACCTTATCGATAGTGGACATAGTAGTGGACCTTGGCGCAAGCCTTAGTAAGTCGTCTCGCAGGCGTACTCGGTACTCGAAAGTAAATGCTGCTAGCTAATCCATAAGCACAAAAAGAGGGTAGACTTCATCCGAGACACATGGGTTCTTTTGCTTCCTTCAAAGAACTCGTCTTTGAGCCTCTAAAAAGAAGGGCATAGTATCCCAGCCACCTAGACCACCTAAAAGGAAGGAATTGGTCTTTGGCTTTGAGTGATCCAATCATTGGTGAATGGGTTCAGTAAGGTAGAAGGAAAGGGCCCCTCCCGACCTGGGAAATTCACAGCAGGAAAGACTGGCACCGATCAGCGAAAGCGAACCCTTCAGTACATCGCGTTCAGCCCTCCTCAAATCCCATTTGTTTTATTGAGGAATCACTCTTGATCCTCTAAAGGCTCTTCTCCGTCTATAACTCAAAGTCCATCTGTCTCTCGTGGAAGCGCTTTAGAGTGCCTAGAAGATCCAGCAAACGGGGGTGCCAATGATGTCCCAAGACCAGATCACGGTAGGTAGCTGCTTTAAAGAGGTTGGGAGACAGACTGGTGAACAATCTTCTTCTTGTTTTCTCCGACCTAGAGCACTCTTTTTTTTTTCAATCGTACGAAGAAACTCTGTGAAAAACCCAGCTATCACTCCTATGAGACGGCTAACTCCCAACTCCCGATACATTCTTTAGAGTCGACCACAGGACTCGTTGGTTTGGACATAGTTTCTTTGTTCCTATGTTTCTGTTTTGCTCTCCCCCTTTTTTCACTTAGTTTAGTTGGAATGGAAAGAGAACTTCCTTCAGCCTTTTTGTTGCCTGGTTCGGTCTCTCTGAGTGGAATAAGTGGGTCCTTCTTCTTTTTCCTTACTGATGAAGGTCGAAACTGAAGATCGAATCAAGCGGAGTCTGGATTCCTATGTTCGTACAAACTCAAATGATTGATGAATTGGATCTTGAGTATGCTCACTTCGCTACTCAGCAAGGGTGAAAGAATGACAAAGAGACTGACATCACAGAGGATGGGAAGGACCCAATCGCCTGCCTCTTTCTTGGTCCACCCCCCTGGTGGGTACTTTATAGCTCACAACACGAGATAGGCAGATATGTGACATAGTCTCATTGCTTTCATTGACAACAAGACTCTCTTCCTGATTGGGATTGGTCTGTGCAGGATCTCCTTCCCTATGAGACTCTTGCTTCCCTTTGAAAGAGGCATACCCCTACTTCAATTGTCATCTGACGACTCTTCCCCAGCTGTGGACTCAGACCTCTCACAACAAAAAAAAGAAAATCAAACGAATCCGAATATAACCAATCTATCGCCTTTGATGACTCGTTGACAGCCTCCTCAACCCAAGCTTCCATCTCCTGCTCCAGACATCGGCGCTTGCCCGCGCCAGTCCATGAAAGGTGGATGAAGGTGAGTTTGACTACGAACTCGAGGATGCTGGGAACAATCTCTTTTCGGGGAATCACTCCCGTCGAGAGGCCCTCTTGCTCCCTTTTTATGAATCTGGGAGAGAGGCAAAAGATAAGTCCAGAGAGACCTCTACTCTTTCAGGGAAAGGAGGGAGATCGAATGCGAGATGGAGTCCCGCCGAATGGAATGGACATCCTTGGGGACAGCTGTGTAAGACTGAATTTACCATAAAATTGGACGGAAAAACTACTACAAAGATCACAAGAAACCCAGCTCAAAGTGAATGGAGAGAGAACCCCTGCGCCTTGGAAGGATCTGAAGCTGTTCGGACACTCATAGACAAGTGAACTCCAATCCAGGATCCCTCGAAAAGTGAAGTGAACTAGCCAGGTAGAACAGTCAGGTTAGGAAAAGAGTCTTTCATGTCAAGGTGAACATAGACAGACAAGGTTAGTTTGTTTTCCTTAATTCTCAGAGAGAAGACTCGTTGCTGGAACCGAGAGCACTGGCGATTGCTTTCTTTCTGACCTCTTCAGCCGAGAAATTCCATACCTTCCACCGACTTCTTTTGTGTGTGGCCAGAACGTGATGCTTTCCAATGCCGAGTACTTTTCTTAACAACGTATGAAGCCCGTAAAACCGAAATCGATCCAAATCCACGACCTTGACGATCGAGGAAAAAGGGTATGTATTATTATGGTGTGAACCTTCTTTCTTTTTGGCCTTAGATTATCATAAGCGAGGAATGGTGCATGCTAGCCTTCAGACTATACTTTATTGTAGGGAAAGGGCAAAAATGGAGAATATCTTTAAGAACCCTAGACTGAATTTCACTTGGAGCAACAGGGGTCAGGTCACACTGTATCAATATCATAATTATCTAAAAAAGAAATTTATACAGATTAGCCGTAAATCAATTTTATTTTGTTATGCCATTAAGGAAACACTATTTTGGATACAATACCCATTTTAGAACCGTTCACTACTAACAAATAGAAAATCTAAAAATAACAAATAATAACAAATAATATAGTTAATGGTTCCGATTTGTCCTAAATTTGGCAGTCTGTGACTGGAAATCCTTTCTCTTTTCAATAGAAAGAGAAGGTATTTAAGCAGTGTGTGTTTTGAGATACAATCAATCGAAGAGAATAAAACTGGGTCCAATAAAAAACAAGAATGAATTTGATTGGAAAGGGATAAGTACAAAGAGATTCGACGATCTAAAAAAACACAAAAAGGGTTTAGTAATCCACTCCTACGAATATGAATTAGTAAAATAATGTGGATGAATAATATTTGGCTCTATTTTGGATCGGATTTGGCGGCATGGCCAAGCGGTAAGGCAGGGGACTGCAAATCCTTTATCCCCAGTTCAAATCTGGGTGTCGCCTGACCTAAAAAATACTTAGGATTTATTATTGTACGGGATGAGGGAAGGCTGGAGATGAGTATATGAAGCGAAGCGCGGGGTAGAGGAATTGGTCAACTCATCAGGCTCATGACCTGAAGAATGCAGGTTCGAATCCTGTCCCCGCCTTATCACACGTCAGACAGATACCCAGGATCCGAGTCATGATCACCTGTTTTTTCATCCCTGTTGTTATGGAAAGTGTTGCTGTTTCAAATCGAGATTATGTGGGTGTTCAGCTTATTAAGCCATTCGTTCGTCCTCAATAGCTCAGTTCGGTAGAGCGATCGGCTGTTAACTGATTGGTCGTAGGTTCGAATCCTACTTGGGGAGATTTGATTCATTCTTTAATGTAAGAATAAAGAATTGAATTAAAGGGCTTGCTTTGACCCTTAGGAGTAGAGTAGGTAACCCGTTTGCTATCCTTATTTCGATTTCTATTGCATTCTATCTCATCGTATCACATTGTGTTCTACGATTACTCTTCTCCCTCTACCCCGCTTCTTCCCCTGATCTTTCTTTCCCTCTTCAGTGAGTGACTCGAAAGAACTAATTAAATAGGGGTTTTTGATCTGCTTTCTATACTTCAATTCGTGAAATCTTTTTTTTATTCAGGTTGATTCGGGCAGTTCAGTATTGAATTCTCCATCCTTTCGAGTACTAAAATGCAAGAAATCTCGTCGTTGCTACTACTTCCCGAATTCCAGTTGGCAAATACAATTCTAGTTTGGAAGATTGCCTGAAGGTGTTAACTCTGAACCTGAAGAAACAGAGCAGGCAAGTTCAGAAGCAGAGAAGAGTCAGAAAAGCGGGGCAATAGCAATCATTGAAGCGGGGTAGAATGCATAAAATGCAATACGTTCCCCACGAGAGGCGAGGCACCTTAGGTGCAGACTCGCGACCGTGCTCCCAATCTGGATCTGGATATGAGATTGAATAAAGTTATGATATCGGATCGGAGTACCAATGCATCCGTACTGACTGGCAATAGTTGAGCCGCATAAAGCAAGCAGTTCGAGACTCAATATGCCCACCTTTTTGGTGTATCCGTAGCTTTCAAATACTTAGGTATCCCAATTCACCACAGGAAGCTCCTAAATAAGGAATCGTGTAGAAGACTGATTTTAAGCTAGAATGGGTCTTTCAACTGGTGCTTGATACGTGTTACTACGACGACCAAGAATCTTCACGGAGTGGAAGTTTGAAGCTCGTTGGCTTTGTGCAGAAGCAGTGGAATGGAAAGCAATAAATTGTTTAAGAAGAAGTAAATAGTTCAGCTTGAAACCAAACCCTAGTTCCGTGAGGAGGAAGACTCTCTTCGGTCGAGGGATGGATGGACTAGTGCCGTAAGGATGAGTGATGCTAGAGGGAAGTAGATCAATAGGTGCCGCTTGCTTACTACAGTGACAAGGAAATCAAACAAAGTAGTGGCCAGGCCAGTCTCAAGAATGGGTGAGTCAAGTAAACTTGCCAGTATGCCGGGAAGCCGGTAATGCGAGGGTATCTCCAGTCGAAAGGATGCCGGATCCAACTAATACGGCTACGCTTGAGGAAGAGTGCTCCTACTCCTACTTCAGCTTCTAAGAATAGGCCCGTGCTAACTCCACCTTCCGGACTGCCCTTCATCGGCACGAAAGTAAGATTGGACATGATAGACGGAAGCAGAATCGAGGCAGTATCAGTTTCCAGGTTTCGAGGAAGGAAATGTCCGCGGGGCTCTCTTATCTTCTTAAAGGATGAGTGTGTATACAACCAACCTATAATACGTATTTTCGAGGTTCCTATGCTATGGTATCCAGGTTCCCGTCAGGGAAGGGATAGGGTGCCGTGTTTTCCACAGAACAGTCTGGTGGAATCCAGTGGTATATAGAAGCTCTCTGTCCTTCTCTGTACGCATCCTCTCTAATCTACCTTTTCCCCTCCTCTTAATAGGATTTTCATCATCTTGATTTTCAAGCTTTTGATTCGCAACTTCTTGAATCACCTTAAGCTGATCGTGCAGTGACATATTTACTGCAGCTAAATTAGCAATATGAGCAGCTGATGCTGTTGAGTGCTTTTCAAATTCGAGACCGAGTTCATAAGTACCATATGTGACAGGTTTAGTACCTATCCATTCACCTTTCCGGTCGTAAACAGGCACTCTTTTGTTAGAGTTAACAGCTAGTTTGAACTTCGTTGTTTTGTGATAGATGACAAACGTTTTGTGATCGATCCGGAAAGCATTCACTATATCTAGCTTTTCAAAGTCATCTAACTCCGAATCTGATTCTGAATCCGAATCAACATCTTCAACATCAGGGACTTTTGCCTTATCTAACTGATCTGAAAACCATTCTGATTTCACCCGATCCTTTGGCACACCCTTAAATTTGATAACTTTTTTTTGTTTTTGTATAGGCCTCCCGTCAGAATCAATCTTAGGTGGTATTGACAAGTGATAGCACTTAGGAGCCAGAAAAATACCACTAGCTACGGGACCCCCATACTCTAATTTTAACATACCAAGCTCTGTTGGAGAAACATCCTCTGCCCCACCTTTACTTATATCTTAGACTTATACTCTTCCTTACTTCCAGGGTTCTTATCCAAAAGTAACTCCATTGCCTGGGTTCGATTCGGCACTATGCCAGTGCTATCGCAACATGTGCTTTTAGGAGCAGGATCAGAAAAGCGTGGGTTGAAGAGCGTTAAAGCACCTGGATGAAGATCAGCAAATCGAGATTGTATCCTTCGAATTCGAATATGGGCCAGCGCCCGGGTCGATAGTTGTAACCAATAGTATTTCAAGCTATAGATTTGTTGACACCTGCTTTTGCCGAGAAAGTGCCGGTATATAAGTCTAAGTACATAAGATAGTTCAGAGTCATCTCCAGCTAGTTCAGACTAAGATCTAGTTACTTAGTTTCCAGCTAGATCAGAGTAAGCATCTGCGCAATATGAGAAATCATCTATTCCCCGCTCAGAGTGGGTAAACGAATAGCCTAACGTAGGCATGTTACGTGATCCCAATATACGAACATACATATCATTTATCCAATCCTATCTATCTGGGCTACGAAAGTGAACAGTATTCGTCCTCTGAGAACCCACTATAGCAACTCAAGATGCCTTCATCAAGATTTAATACGTCTCCCCGACAGCACCGAGCATCGGGTTGAGCCCGGTTTCCTTCTTTCTGAAAAGAGGTACTCCCTAATTCGCAACTCTTCTGTATGGAAATAGAGGTTAGAGCTGCAGAGCCAAGTCAATGACTAGACATGAAATGACAAGCCTTGCCCAACCTAAGCGAAGATAACCTTATTCGTACCCAAGTCCAAGCCTGCCGATAAATCCCATCCTGATGTTTATCAATGCAACCCGCATCCTCCGGCACTCAAAGCATTTACTAGATGAGATTCTTTAGCCCCAAATAGGTTCATTGGCAATCGATTTTTCATGTTTTGATCCGAGATCAGACGAGAAGTCGCCTCTTTTGTCCTCAGTTTTGCACAAGCTTTGAGAGGCAAAGAGAAGTTAGCTAGAGTGAAGAAGCAGCAATACGTGTAGAGAGTTTTGAAAATGGGCTATCACCGAGAAAGAGGAGTTCTTCGTTGCATTTTCAGAGGTCTTTTGGGGAATTCGCACGGCCCAGATGAGTTCCCTACTTATGGTGCTGGGAATAAAGCTATCATGCTTCCACTTCTGAGTGGATCAATATGGGTTCACTTTCATGCCTCAGGTTCCTTCCTTGCAGGTGAGGATGTGGACTAAACTCTCTCCTATGTGTCCTATCATTTTGTTGCGGAGAAGAGAAGTCTGCATTGGTGGCCTGTACCCTGCTGAACCAGGAGGAAGTGTGCTAATGACTCCATGCTCAGGAGAATTCCTTGGATTTCCTTTCCTTGCTTTGAAGTTGGAGTTCAAGCATGGCACCTTTCGAATCGAACACTGGAATCATCTGAAACAGGTTCATGAACCCCACTTTTGGGGGCTTAATCCGCCGTTCCTACTCTTTTGAAGGTCTCCGGCCATAAATCCACGTAAAAGCTGTTTTTCAATAGTGAATGGATGCTATCCTGACCTTTTGATTGGTCCTCGGCCTGTTGCTAAGAAGGAAAGGAACGAACTCTCCTCTCTTGCTTGTAAGCAGGAAAACTAGTCCAGAAAGAAAAGCTCTTTTGAAACCAAGTCCCGTAGCAGCTGTCGGGTAGGTCTAAGTTGGAGCAGTTTGGTAATTCCTTCGCTGGGCTTTTGAAAACAAGTACTCGAGATGGGTAAGCAGGAGCGAGATCCTTAATATGTGAGAATGACTGGACTGGAGACATATCAACGAGGATCTTGGATTCCTTTAGACCCGGATACATATACACCAAGCTAACAAATAATGATTGGCAGAACGGCTTAAAATAACCGAGCATCTAGATTCTCTTACCCCAGACTTATCCGTATCCTTTTCCTTTGATTGGAATTCTGGATATCATAGCTTGGTTGTTACCTTTCTCTTTCCTTATCTTTACGGGCTAGTATACATCCTATGAGGAAGGTATCCGGTTAGCTGGTTTTGAGCTTGGGAAGAAGGTTTGATAAGAGAAGACAACTAAACAGATACTAGCTGGGTAGGACTGGTCAGCAGCTCTTTCATGAACATAGGAAAGTCGTACTCGTTGGAGAGTGTCAGCTTTACAGGTTCTCCGGTTTAGTGATTCATAGCTTCTCTATATCAGCATTCCAGTTTGTTAGCCAGGGACGGTTTGAGATGGTTCCACAGGTCTAAGGAAAGTGAGTCTATCTCCTCTCCGCCTACTAGAACTTCCTTTACCGGATGTTTAAGTCGAGGTGACTGGCTAGAGGGCAGTGCTTCTTTCTCCTTCCTCGATCCAATAGAATCAAGCTAGGAACCAAGGTGATTGACCCCAGTCTCTGTTTCTCAAATTGATGTAGAATGAATGATCCAGCGAACACACATTCGCCCCTATAAACATTAGTCAGTAGTCAGTGCATATTTCCAGATCTGGATAGCTTGCCTTGAACAACTGACTTCACTTAAAACGAGTCCTGCCCAGATCCTGACCCGATAGAGAAAAAGGCGAGTGGACTAGACTAGCTTCTTCTTCTGTAAAAGTGCCAGGTATGAATCTCTCAACTAGACTCAAAGACACCACTGCAACCTGTGACCAGCTAACATTTCCTTCCTCTTTCTTACGCTTACGTCGAGCGACTTTTTTTTCCTTCCTCGAGAAAAGCACTTCAGAAACCGGAGCTGAGCCTTTAGGAGCAATTTTGACAACATCGGAACTTATTAGACAACACGAGCTGTAACGCACTTTATCCTGATCAGCGAGACAAGTCTTCGTCTTCCCGCTTGAGCC
>JAPCYS010001065.1:0-20662 GCA_028641055.1 Alopecurus myosuroides
TCCTCTCTTCTCCCCCTCCATTTCAATCAAAAAGCATTTCTCTGCTAGATAAATAAAGGGTATGTGTACATACAGGGAGGAATCGCTTACCACAAATACACCCAACCTTGTTGTAGCGTACAATACCAGTACTTAACCTTTATCATTTTTTTTTCCAGTAGGGATTTAGCCGGGCTGCAGCAAATCGAGCTCGGCCATCGAGCTCCCCACATGCCTGGCCTGCCCCTGCCGGAATCCACCCGGAGAAAATGGCCGGGGCACAAGGACCAGGAGCTGTTGCTCCGCCGCCACGACAAGGCTGCTGATTCACCGCCTGCGAAAACGAAGATCGGCAGCACCTCAGGTCTTGCTCATGTTGTGTTAATTTTACTCCCCTGTTTCTATGAGTGGTATATGCATGTACAGTCTAGATGGCGTGCTGCAATTGAGATGCATCAACCACCTGTGCACCATGTGTGTCAAGTGTTTGTGTAACACACATTAGATAGTTAGTTATACCAAGTGCAAAGACATCATGGAAAATGAAATTGGACTGTTTCTGATACAGCAACGTGCAATAGCGGCAACATCGCGCCTTAGGTCAGTCAAGAAACACGAGCAAATTTTCTTGTTTACGTGCTGCAATCATTCAGGTTGCTGTCAACTGCCCAATTAGTGTCTTCTGGTACTCCGCCCTAAGTGTCATCTAAATTTGTACAGCTTGTACTTGCATGAATTCGTCCAGATTGGTTTGAGTATGGTTTTTTTGTCCAACGTTAGTCAGTAAATTAAGCAGGCTACTAATTCTTTATTTCTTTTTGGCACAGTTATGAAATTTCAGAGTTTGTGATATTGGATTTACATACTGAAATGTGTGATTATTATCTATTTTACGTGCAGTCCTATATTAATTTCGCAAGGAATTTAGAATGTTTCCTAGTGTTGTTTTCGTACATGGACAACATGATGTTCCGTACAAGTAATTTTATCAAACAGCGCTTGCGCCTATAAGTTGCCTTTTTTTTTTATCAAACAGAGCTTTGCTTGCTTTAGCGTTCAACACTAATAACCTTGATCATGTTTTCTGGTTGGGATTCAGTTGCCTGGAGAAAATCGAGCTTGGCCATGGAGCATCTCACATGCCCGACCTGCCCCTGCCGGAATCCACCGAGAGAAAAGGATGGGGGACAACGACCAGGGGCTGTTTGTCCACCGCCACGACAAGGCTACTGATTCACCGCCTGCCACACCGACTAAGGTCTTGCTCATCTTGTGTTGAAAAATTTCTCCCATATTTCTGTGAGTCGTATATACAGTTTAGGTAGTGTACTGCAATAGAGATTCATCAACCACCTGTGCGCCCTGTGTGTCCAAATGTTTGTGTAATACACCTTAGCTAGTTATACCAAGCGCCAAGACACGTTGGAAATGGAAATTTGACTGCTTTATGCTACAGAAACGTGCTATGGCAGCAGCATTGCTCCTTAGACCAGTCAGAAAACATGAGAACATTTTTACTTGATTATTTGGTGTAAACATGCAATGTGTGCTATCAACCACCCCATAAATGTCTTCCGGTACTCTGCCCTAGTGCAAAAAATTGCCATCTAAATTTGTACAACTTTTACAGATTACATTCGGACCCTGATAGCTCAATTTTGTCCACATTTATTGCATGAATTGGTCCAGATTGGTTTGAGTGTAGTTTTTTTGCCCAAGGTTAGACAATAGTTCAAGTAGCCTACTAAATCTGTATTTCTTTCTGGAACAGTTATGAAATTTCAGAGTTGTGATGTTGGATTTACTTACAAAAATTCGTGATTTTTTATATATTTTTACGTGCTGGCCTATATTAATTCTTGTAGATTTCGATCCAAATACTGTAGTCGTTATATGGTTTGTTTATGTACCGATAGGTCCAACTTTTGTTTTTAGGATGATTGGGTGTATGTGCTTCGATCAATGTTATTCTAGTAGATTTCAATCCAAATACTATAATCTTGCCCCCATGGTTTCATGTAGAACCGTTGATACTTTAGTTTGATCCTGCTGTCGTAGATTCTTGTTTAGCATCAGATAGTTCCTTGGCTTGCCCCTGGATTAATGTTGAATCCTATGTATTATTGATCGTTGATTTGTCTTGTTGTTATCTCAGTCTCTTTTGCTAGGTTGATTGCAGCTATGTGACACGGCAGCACCTATATGCACCCGATTGGAAGGCCGGGCCGGAAGCATCCATTTCTTGCAGGAGGTCAAGCTGCTCGCTTCTGAGGCTCACGTTGGCTACCTCGTTGCCGCCGTACAAGAGCTCCTCAACATCGGCACCCCAAGGTCGACTTTTTTTTCCGTGCTTGAATCGGTTTGCTGCCAATCTGTTGTGCTTCTTTCAACATCCAAGGCATGCTTATTTGAAGTGAAGCTTCCATTGTAGTCTTATTTCTTGTTCAAAAAATGCTACCGGAAATTCCATCAATGTGAATTATAGTTTATCATGTTCTGAAAAGATGCTTCAATTGTAGGCCTATTTCATGTTCTGTGTAATATATTTATGATTCCTTTATGTCATATTATGATAAGTTCTTCATCTTTATGTAAGAATGAGCTGATGGAATTTTGTGGCAGAATAGTAGGAATCACATATGCACAACGATTTGCAGTTTTTACTCTGTTTAAGTATGAATCCCATGTATTCTCTTGTAGACTTTCATGGTGTCCATGTCGTGCAGGAGGCTGCCCCCAAGGCACACCACAACGACCTTGATGCTGCCGTTCAGGAGCTCGTCGACATTGGCATCCAAAGATACCTCATTCTTCACGCTTGAATAGATTGCTGCCTAATGCGATAATGTATGGTGCAGACATTGTATTTTCGATCTTGTCTGGTGGTGGTTTTGTAGTATTCTGTTTGGATGTTTTAGCTCTGATATTCTTAGAAGTATCCATGCCTAGAGTGTGCTCTGGCCATCGAGCGGATGAACTATATTTTGATTTGTGGTGATGGTGGTCATCTAGCTTCTTGTTCTTTTGGTTCTGAATGCCACTAGATGGTACCATGTGGTCTTGATCAGGCCTTGGTTAATGTGGATCGAGCATCTATTTGACATTGTTCTAGTTCTAGTCTTGTTTGCTTGGTCTTAATTATCTACCATGCCTTGGTTTTGGAACACAAGATAAACTGCATATTTCAGCATGGTTATCTTGTAGCTGTCCTCTAAGCATTATTTGTGCTTTAATTATTGGTTCTTAATTAAACCAGGATTTTTGAGCATTTGCTTTTGATTTTGCTATAACTACTACTAGAAGTTTTTGTGGTTAATCTCTGTGTGCTAGTTAGGCTTGGCTGTATGCTAGTGATTTTGTTATAACCCATGTGTAGGACCTAGGTATGTTAGAAGTATAGAGCTCATGTCCGCGTCCTCTGCTCCTAGCATTCTTCTAATACATTTGCTACTTACATTTTTCCACTCTCTGAGTCTAATCTCTCCAAACACACACTCTGAATTCTCCACCTAATTTGCTTGTATGTGTGTGCATTTTGCAGATCTCGGACTGTGCCATCCATGGAGCTGTTGTCGGCGTCTTCTCTGACCTGCAGCTGCTGCCGGCCACCACGACGATCTTGCGCCATCTTATGTTCGGAGTTAAGACAAAGAATTCCTCCAGAACGCCCATGGCATCACCATCGAGTACGCCGACCGATGAACCTCACTCTCTTCAACCTTGTTGGTTTCCTATCTATGTATGGTTGCTGCATCATCTGCTGTGTGTGTGCATTGTCTATGTTCTTGCTAAAATCAGCTGGGTATGCTGCTAGGAATATTTTTGTTATTTTGACTGAGACTAGTAGTCTAGTAGTATTATTATGCCTAGGGATTGACTAGCACCCTTCCTCACTTGCTGAATAACAATAGTTTAGGTTACTATTAGCTGGGTGGTTTTGTAGGTGTGATATGCTTAAGGTATTTTGTTGAAGCTTGGATCATGGGACAAAATTGAGTTTTCTTTGATATTCTAGCAATTTTGGTTAGTAGCAGGAGCTGACTTATTCTTTTTTGGGCAGGAAAAATTGGATATGCTCTCATTCCCATGATTGCTAGGGAAGTTAGTATTTGTGCAGACCAGCCTATCATTGTGCATAAGATGGATATTCTGCTAGGTCCTGAAGATCTTAATGATGTTAAGACGGAGTTGGTTTATGTTGTATTTCCACTTCTCAAGGGTAAGCTGATTGGTCTAACTTGTTTCGGTTTGTACGACATCACATATCTTTTGGAGATCATCTCTCTTGCTGATGCTTAAGCCTTTTGTTGCTGCACTACAGGATTTGTTACAAACTTATGTTGTCGAGGCATGCACTGGTGTGAATGTTGGTGACATCGTTGTTGAGCTCCTTAAGGAGGGAATAGAAAGGAAGGATGTTATGTCTTAAGAATGTTTCCACTTTTCAATGGTAAGCTGATTGTTCTGACTTGTTTCTGTTTGTACATCATCACATCTCTTTTGGGGTCATCTTTCTGGTTGATGCTTAAACCTTTGGTTGGTGCACTACAGCAGTTGTTACAACAACCATTGTTTGTCGAGGCCTGCGCTGGTGAGTATGTTGCTGTTATCGTTGGTGGATTTCCCAGGAAGGAGGGAACAGAAAGGAAGGATGTTATGTCTAAGAATGTTTCAATCTATAAAATCTAAGAATGGTTGTTCGGTTGCTCTGGTGGTCACCCGGGACAAGGATGAGACAGATGCGCCGCCGCCGCCGCGACAAGTCTGTTTGGTCTTGTCTGACGGCAGCGACGGGCTGCGGCCGACATGTAAGTTGCCACCGACCTTGATTTCCCTTTCTAGTCAGGTCAGCTCCAACTCCAGTTTAAGCAAGATTCAGTTTTTAATGTTCACACTGTATGTCTTCATACATGCTTGCTCTGTTTCTCGAAGTGTGCTTATGATCTTTGCTTGATATGCAGCAGCTTCTTGTGTATGTGGACTGCATTCCATGTGCATCAGCTTGCTCTGTTACTTGCAATGTGTTTATGGTCCTTCATTGACATGCATGCCCTCATAGTCCTCCTACCCGAAGAGAAAACTTGTTCCTGGACATTCCCATCTGGATAAATATTACTTTTGTTGATGGAAACCGTTTTCACTCAATTAAGAAACTTGATGTCTTGTGATGCATATGAAATGTATGTGGTCAACTTATTCTTATTTTTCTTGCCGCTTCTGCTCCTGTTTGGTGTTGGGAGAACAGACCGATGTTTGGTTTGATTACTTGTTGGGTGTTAGAAGAACATACCGATCTTTGGTGTGATTGAAATGACGACTTTGTCATGTTGGCTACTTGATTAAAATGAGTTTGTCCTGTCATGCTGATTTAGCTAAAACCTGACTCTTAAATGAATGCAGGCCAACCCTTTGGCTTTTCTTGTTGGTGGGTTTGGCTGCGGCGGTGCTGGAGCGGTGGTTGGCTCGGATTGGCTTGGCTAGCTCCTCGGTTCCCGACCGACGGGGGCTGCTTTCGGAGTAGATGCACCATGATGGCCTGGGGCTATGTGGACCGGGCGATGGATTCCCCGCCCTTTCTGTTGCTGCCGTCTCCCCCGAGTGTGTAAAGGAGTGGTGTTGTTGTTTGATCAACCGTCTCAAGTGCAGATTGTGTTGTTATATTCATTGATTTGATGCATGACGAGTTAAGATTGTACAATACGTAGCAGCTCAAGCGTATGCAGGCTTTGCGTATGCATTTATAGAATGGAGATGTTTTTCCAGCTGAACGGTGTAACGAATGTACGATGCAACTTTGGAAGCTTTTTTTTGGTAATAACTTTGAATATTGTGTCTCCGACCAAGACCAACAACTTCAAGTTTGGAGCCCTATCTTTATTTTAATTCTATGAATTATCGGTCACGAATAAAACTAGTTCAGTCCAGACCGTAGTTTGCGCTCTTTGACAGCGTGTGAAACATACGTGTAGGGGAACAAATTACAGCGGTAATGAACAAATAAAGCAAAAATGTTGAGTTTGTTGGGGTGAAAATCGGTGAGGTAAAGCAGAAAAAAAAATAAAGATACTTGTACATGCCATTCATATGGACTAACTAATTCATATTCGCTCCGTTTCCTAAAAAAGAGGTGCACGCCAACCCAACAGTCGGATCCTGAAATCAATTGAATTTACTCTAACGGCGAGATAAGATATTGTAGCGGTAGTATAGTAGGAAGAGATGGGTCTCCGTGATTAATTTCCTTCCTGCTGCCATACCAAAGCGTCGGATGGCAGCCACCAAGGCATAAAGACCTCAACTACCACCAGGCTGATTCCAGGTCACCTATCTGTGGGATGTTGCATCTGAGACGTCCATCCTCTCCATCGGTCCCAAACGAAAGAGATGATTAAGAGTCCTCCGTTCCCCTTCCCTTAACCTGCTCTATAAGTAGAGGCATAGTGTCACTCACCGCGTGCGGGGTTCGCGTGCGACTTAGACTTTGGCGTGGCGGCCGCGGCCGGGCGGCGACGAGGACGACCGATATCAGAGGCATCCTCGATCTTCTCGTGTTCTTTGCTCGGCCGCCGGCGCCAAACTCTTGTTACGTACTCCTTTTTCTAATCTTCCACCGAGTTTGTTAGTTTTGGTTGCAAAATCGGATGCATGCGGTGCCGGCGGCGAGCTATTCTCTCTTTTTATTTCTTCTATTAGATGGATGGATCGAACCAGCTTAGAGAGAGATCAGAACGTACGTTTTCGTCTAGATGGCTGGATGGATTTTGCACCGATCGAACGTGGCTGCTTAATTTGCGTCAGTAGGTGGTTTATTATTATGAGTTATAGTTCATGTAGTCGGATGCTGTCCTGGTGCGTCTCGCGCGAGGACTACTGCACCTTCTTCTTCTTCTTCTTTTTTTTTTTTTTTTTTTTTTTGCCGAGCGAGCGGGGATTTCCTTGGTTGCCTGGTTGGTTGCAACACCCATCGAGCGGGCGGACCGTCTGGGCCTGTACTTGGTCTCCGGCGCACGCGTCTACGGTTGGGTAGGAACTCCCGTATTAGCTACTTTCGATCGAGGCGCATCATCGGCCAGCTGTATACATTCGCAATCGCAAGGCTTACCACTGCATGCATGCATATGTGCACGTGTGTGGACGTGGTTTTCTTCAGGGGTGCGACGTACGCCTCACTGCCGCTCAACGGCCGTAATGATACCGTTTCCCAAACCTGAGCCTGCGCGTTCTATATACTGTTTTGCTTGCACCCTGAATGAACATCCGAAAACCAGGCACACCTAGTTGATTACAAGTTGCAGCCTGGCTTCACGTGCCAAGGTAATCAGTGATGCTCACTCTGGTAGAAAATGTCATAGTAGTACATCGATCCTAATGCACCAACCGGTAGTTAGTTCCACATGCATGGCTGGAAAACATCATGTATCGTAATGCACACAATGCACCAGCTGGTAGCACACATCACATGTATGGGTTGCAGTTTTCCGTGGCTAGTAGCTGTATCGTTCCGTGTATATGTCGACTTGTCGAGTATAATACTGCTACATTCTACTACATCTCGGTGACATCTCCCTGAAACATGCAAGTAACTAAACGAGTCTCTGCCTCATTGCACACAACACAAATTAATTATATGGACATCCATGCAAGTCGCAGTATGCAAGTGCAACTATGCATAATGGGGCAACCAAGTTGGTGCCGCCGCCATTACGCGCATGTCAACTTGTGTGCTCACCACGTTCCCGGCCGGCCGGCTGGCAAGTTGACTACTGAACCACGAATGTGCGCTCCAAAAGCCAGCGCTCCTCCCGGGTTAGGGTGATACTAGAAGGGTTAGGCGCGCTTTGCCGCGCCCGGATGTCAGTGACTCATTGGATACATATAGTTTTGTGTTGATCACTATTTGCTGTGTGCTGAAATTGTTATTTTATAACTCACATAATTGTTATAAGCCACTGATAAAGTCAACAATCGACAACATAATCATCCTTAAAAAAAATTACTCAGGAGTAGGCTTAGACTGGAGGTTTAAGGAAAATGAAGCACTCCAAGCGCATGTGTGTTCTTTGTGAATCTGGTCACACCACCAAATTGCCTAGAGCTTCCATGGAATGAATTCATCCTTTTGACAATTTACGCAGAGTTGCTGTCGTTGGAACCTTCTGAGTAATTCTAGACTGTGAAAGCAGTAAAACAACATGGAGGAGGACATGACATGGAGCAAATTTACTAAAATTATTATGTTGGAATGGCTTGAAATTTGTGTGGTTACATGCGAACAAAGCATTTTTGCAGGAACGAAAATTACTTCAGAATCTTTCAGCGAGAACAAGGATAAATGGTAATTTCCATGAGTAACATCAGAAGTAACCTAACAAATTAACCCTACATATATCTATGCTAAAGCAGCCACCAGTTTGTAGCATGGAGTCACGTACTCAGTTACTCACTAGGCAAGATTAACACATATCAGTAGTATTCCCTTGATCTAAAAAAGTAGTATTCCCTGATATCGTAAATGAATATGTCCGTCCACCTCATTCCGCAACATATAAGAATACTAATGAAATTATCATCCTTGTTCGTCAGCATAAGAGCCGAGCTAACAGTCCATCTGCATCCCCATCCATAAGGCTATCATCAAGTTATTCTAGGGGTTGGAATTCCGTTAAGTGCCCAGGCTCGAGCTGCCTTGTGCAATCCAGTACACCCATTTCTGGTTTCCATGCATGTTGCCTTTAGTTCAAATTTGTGAAGATAGTCTATTTGCAAACACCTTCACGGCTCGGTCTCCTGCAAAATGTTGCATAATGGTGTGAGATTTATCTGTGAAGTACAATTGAACTGTAAGTAGTTGAACTGATTTTTCAAAACCTACTGGTAGCGGCACACACAGCTGCACTGTATGTTTTTCAAGACATAATTACATGTAATAAATCAAGGAGATATATGCCTATATGCAAAGAAGGGGGCATGATTTCAGGATATTCCAAACATAGATATAAATAGAGGTGAAGACTGGTACTTTAAGCGTATAGTAAGAGAGGATTAATTCAGAGGCAGTATATGTAACTCCGTAAGATTTTTTCATAGATTAATTTTGCAAATATTTTATCAGTAATTGGATTTAATTGGATGGTCAGGACGAAGGCGGCAAACCTTAGCTAACAATTTGATAAGCAGCAGTATTATTAAAGAGATGGTATCTTGATACAACTTTAGTAGCAATAAAGATGAACAAATGTCAGCAACAGTTTATTCCAATTATAATAAAGGATAATGGTCATATTAGTAATAAAAACAACTCAAAATTAGTGGAGGCTACATACGCTGGACATTGTTGTAGTTCGTGGTCCAAAAACACATTCTACTAACATCACTCACTTGTTATTCAGTAAAGCAGAAGGTAATTATTATACGGTTGCTATTTTAGAGAGTGGTTTCAAATAATTTTGCATCCATATATTTGCTAGTTCTGACTTGGCCATGATCAGCACTACCTAAGAAGTGCATCTATATCTGATTTAAATGTATATTTCTCTATAGTTGAACCAGTTTCCATTGTCCATTGTTAATTTATTGGAAAATTCCATGAGTGGGCACAAATTGGTTTTAATGATGCATTTACAAAATAATGTTCATTTCTTTAAAGAAAAGGGAAAACATTTCCATCTCTGTCCCTATCAAAGAAATGGATTATCTTAGATATCTGAAATATGTCCGGATGAAATCATTTAAACTGGCCATTGTTTCAAGATCCCAGGGCATGTTATATCATTTTCAAGATTCTGTAAAATAAAAGTAGTAACAAATTAAAATTGTATATGAAAGTAAAAGATAGGAAGTAAATGAAAAAATGAATCTTTATAGTGCATGTCAAAAAATAAAAGAGACACTATGCCAATATAACTCGTTGTTTCCAAAGTCAAACTACCTAACAAGGAATGAAAACCTAAAGCATTCAGGACTTGAAAATTTGCAGCTTGGATATTTTAGTACTGATAGAAAGTAATATGTATTAATTTGTTCCCTCGGTAATAATTTGTGCACACCGTAAGTAAATTAATCAATACCTTTCATTTTCACAGTAAAGAAAGTGGAGGAACCAACTTTTGGATAAATTTGCAAACAACAGATGGAGAAAATAAATTAGACTGGTTACCCATTTCTCAGGTATGTGCAAGGACGTGTGGATTATGGCCAGGAACATCAAGAAAACTATGGTAATGCATAAAGATTGGTATAACATTAGACAATACATCTTAGTATGACCTCTGAAATGGTTTCAAGAGTCAAGACATACCTGGATTATAGCAATAAAGATGAGCAAGAAATCTGTATACTTATGTTTCAGCAGGTTCGATGAACAGGAAATGAGTTTTAGCCGCAATGTCATCAGATCAACAAAACATAGTATAAATATTTCTATGAAGAACTTCTTAGGTGCAAATGCTCCTTTTCTTATTTACATGTATACACAAAAACTTTCTACCAAGATCTTATATAAATTTAGAAATTTGCCTAGACTTTTTTTGAATTATGGTTTTCCTAGACTCATATGAACAATGCGGCAGATGTGCTACCCTTGAGGAATCCTAGTAGAAACTATAATAATCATTTATACAGATAGCAAGGACCGGGAAAAACCTTATGCTCGAGAAGTCTCGTTGCCTTGCCAAGGTGAGCAAACATGGGCGCAGTGCCACCACTGCCCCCACTGATTCGCTGGAGCGGAGGTCGATTAGTCATTCCAACTCTTCCTATGGGGAATATACATCATTACTTCTTGATCCCAATTCCTTCGTGGCACATAAAAGAAACAAGCCACTTCAAATATATGCAGTTCTACAGGACAAGAAAAGCACACATATTTGAGTATGTCACACGCGTGGCTCTAGCTAGTTGACTCCCTCGTCTACGTCTGGGTTGACGGCCATGCCACGGTGAGCGCTCTCCATGTATTAGAGGACACCCCGGCGGAGGTCGAGCTCTTTGTTTGCTCACATATGGTCCGACACATGTGAGGACGTGCTGCTGACCAGATGCCGTGGGCGCACCTCGCCATGGTTTCGAGGACATGCCGGCGAAGATCCAGTTCCTTGTGTGTGCCCGCCTTTCCGTCATCTCAGCGGCGGCTCCAAGGGAGACAGAGGACGATTCCCATTGGTTGTAGACTTCGTGGACAGCTGCCTCTGCGACCTGCGCCTAGCAGGTTACACCTCGCTGATCTGCCTCATCCGAGGAGAGAAAGAAGGCCAGGGGAGGGCGGCCGATGGCTTTGACCTCAAAGAAAGGAGAACGGACGGTGCCGACGGCGATGTTAACAACTGGGTCTGGCGTCCCAACGAGTTGTGCATCATTGCTGTGCTTCCCCGTGTGCCCCTCGCCGCAGTCGAGGGTGAATCGACGCCAGCAGAGATGACGCTAAAGAGGGAGGCACTGGAGCTCGATCTGCTACCTCGCACGATGAATTGGGACAAGTTTGGAAGAGGCGGAGTGTACCTTGCGGTCGTTCCTCATCTCTGTTGTACTTCCGCCGCCGGTCGTTCTCAATGGAGATCTATCCTCGACGCGAGAAACTGAGAAAAAATCGACGGCGAAAAAAACCAGACGGCAACCCAAAAGGACGCACAGACAAAACACACTACAGGAAAACGCAAAACCCCAAAGCCAAGCCAACATACAAAATCGACGAAAGAAGAGTAAGCCATTACAAAAACGTAAGATCCAAAAAAATCCCCAAACAAAATAGCCCAAACAGCCGCAAACTCAGAGAAAGAAGACCGAGCCAGCAGAGAAATGCAAGATCTACAAAATCAAATGAGGGAAAGAAGACAGGGCCAACATAAAAACGCGAGATCCACAAAATCCCCAATCAAAACTGCCCAAACAAACACCCACACCAGCGCAAGATCTAAAAATCCCAAAACAAAACCGCCCACAGAAGCACCCACAAAACCGCAAAGAAAATCAAATGAAACAAACAGAACGAACAACTCGAAAAGAAAAAAACCTTCCAAATCGCAAACGACCCCGGCAACGCACAGACCACCGAACCGAGAAGAAACGATAGCGCGTGGAGATCCCAGAGGTAAGAACCCACAACAGAGAAGGAAGAAAAGAGACAAACCCGCGGCCTGGAGATCCCAGAGGCAAGAACCCACAGCGGAGAAGGAAGAAAAAAGACAAACCCGCGAGCGCCGCCGCGGAGACGAAGCAGAGCAGAGAAGAAGCGCAGAGCAGAGAGAAAGGAACCACCACGCGGCGAACAAATCCACTCTCGCACGAACTGGCAGGGAATAGAGAAATACACGCGTCACACATGCAAAGAGGCACGAACCGACGCGTAAAATACACGCTCAGCGTTCGACACGCGCTCCCGCAAGATGACGCAGCAGAACGCAGCAAATACAGTGGCCGACAGGCGGACCCACCAGAGGATGCACCACAGCGTAGGATTTCCTCCCCAATTAGAGATGAAGAAGATATCTGATGTGCCGGCACCATAAATACACATGGAAAACACCAAGTTCCCTTCATCCCATCTTCTCTCGAGCACACATAAGGAGTGCTAGCTAGCTAGCTGATCCGAGAATCTAAGAAGATGGCCAAGCTTGCCGTTCTTGCCGTGATCGCGTCGTTGCTCGGCGCCGTGTCCTGCGAATTCTCGATCTACGCTGGCTACGGCTTTCCACCCCCGAATACCAATCTGCCATATCCGCTCCCACGGGCTTCTCCTAAGTCGAGCGCTACCTCTGCGCTGAAGGTCGGTTACTATGCCAAGAACTGCTCCAAGGCGGAGGAGATTGTGAAGAAGGTCGTGTACAGTGCCACCGCCGGCCAAAAGGCCGGGCTTGTCCGCCTCTTCTTCCACGACTGCTTCGTCCAGGTATGCACACCTACACAATGTACATTCTCATTTCTCGCAGTATTCCTATATACTCTGTGCATGTATGCACGGTTATTAGAGTAGTTGGCTGACAATGCCGCCTGTCGTCCGTGGTTCCCTGCAGGGCTGCGACGCCTCCGTCCTGCTCAACGGTAATGACACGGAGAAACAGGCTTTCCCGAACCTGAGCCTGCGCGGCTTCGAAGTGATTGAGAAGGCAAAGGAGGAGCTCGAGAAGGCCTGCCCGCGCACCGTCTCGTGCGCCGACATCGTCGCCTTCGCCGGACGCGACGCCAGCTACGACTTAAGCAACGGCGCCATCAACTACGCAGTGCCGGCCGGCCGCTATGACGGGAAAGCATCACGTTCCTCCGACACGAGAGGCAACCTGCCCCCACCATTCGGCAACCTCACTCTGATCAAGGACATCTTCGCTGCAAAGGGGCTCAGCCTGTACGACATGGTCGTGCTCTCTGGGGCGCACTCTATCGGCGTCTCCCACTGCTCCTCCTTCTCCACCCGTCTCCGGCCTGACAACTCCAGCACGGCCATGGAACCAAACTATGCCAAGGAACTGAACCAGACCTGCAGCGCGGGCAACACTACGACGACGGTGCCGCAGGATTTTAAGACCCCTGACTCGTTGGACATCGAGTACTACAAGGACGTGCTGATCAACAAAGTGCTCTTCAACTCGGACGCGGTGCTGGCGTCGCCGGAGACGTGGCGGTTGGTCAACTTCTATGCCGGTAACGGTTTTTTACCTGACTTTGGTATGTTATTTGGGAAAGACGCATTTAACAAACACTTCGGACAAGCCATGGTGAAGATGGGCAACATCGGGGTGAAGAACAGCACCGAGGGCGAGATCAGGAACACGTGCGGGTCCGTCAACTATTACTAAGCACCGTGACCTACCTATATAGACACAGTTACACAGGTTGATGATCTCCGGACATCTTGACCCGTAGACTGTTCAGATCGAATAATGTTTCGTACTAGTATGAGCTCTTTGGCCTGCTGTTACTGTTCGGATCTTCCTTGTTTACTTTCGACTAAGGTTTTATACTTTTATATAAGAGAGAATTTCTTATTTGACACTCACTTAAAATCAAGTTCCTTATTTGACACTAGAGAAAATTTCTTCCCTATATGACCTTTAGTCTTAATTTTGTTCACTATTTGACACTCTAGTGCATTTTGTACACGTGTAAAGACCTTTTTACCCTTGTAACTAGAAATATGTATAAGGTATTAGTTGTGTCAAAAAAATCTGTCATGGGTCATACAACACTGAGCCTAATTGGCATGCTAACATGACACGGCCTAATTTAGTAGCAAAGTCCTATACGGACTAGTACTAGACACGGTATACATATAACTAGTGCATCGAAACTATAGCTTAATGTGCGCCTCCGACCGGAAAACCACGCATGCATGCATATCATAGATACGTACCAATTTTTTTTTCATGTTATAGCTAACTACGTAGGTGGTTTCAAAATTTAATTGGTCTCCTTTCTACTTTCTTTTGACGCTCCTGACTCGGTCCTCCATATGTGTATATATATATAGTATACTTCCACTTGCTAATTTCTAGTGGAATAAATATAAAATGAAATGTTGATAGTCATGATTTGGCCACACACTGCATATGGGTAAAAATATCTTTACACATGTACAAAATGCACTAGAGTGTCAAATAGGGAACAAAATTAAGACTAGAGGTCATATAGGGAAGAAAATTTTCTCTAGTGTCAAATAAGAAACATCATTTTAATAGAGTGTGAAATAAGGAATTCTCTCTTTATATAACGTGTTGTAATTCTTGTTTGACCACTACGTACCTCCAACGCTGGCATTTTTTTAACGAGATTCTCGAGTTAATTTGATCTGTTAATCGTTACTACTCCAGTGGCACAGGCGGTGGAACTATGTTTCCCATGATTGTTAATTGTTATATTTGGACACCAAGACAATATGCTCACTAGTCACTTAGTATCCAGCGGCACAGGCAGCGTCGGACCTAGGATTTGAGAAAAAACAGGGCTAATTTTTCTTGTCCAAAACTTATGAAAATATTACCTATGGATCCTCTAAACAACACAATATGTAGGCAAAGCACACTTAAAATAAATCAACGGAATTTTGACATGAAGCATAAGTTAAATATTCAACCAATTGATAATAAAAAAACACAAAATAGTTGGATGCCATAATAGCATAATGAGACATAAGTTAAGTACCTTAAATAGCGAAACTTTGCTCTGCTCCTAGCCTATCATTTCCTCATCGATCGAGAAGAATCAAACCTATGAATAAAAGAAAAATATAATTAGAAAATAGTTTAGATAATACACGATATATAGATTGTATTGATACGAAATAACTTACCACTAGCATAACATACCATAATTCAACCAATCATTATTCATCATGCTCCTGAAATTTTCTGCTCATGGTTGCTTAAAGAGGAAACAGTAAAAACAAAATACAGCGTATTTAGATACGCTATATTCCAACCAATCATACCTTTAAAACCATTTGATCCTAAAAGCACAACATCTGGCTTGCAATTAATTTTCCAGGAAATTTGTGTCCAACTCGTACGCAAGGACCTATAACCGTAATCAACGCAGAAGTCGCTTCATCGACCCTTTGATACAGTCTTGTATGTGATCCATAAACACCAAACATGCCTCTGGGAAGTGTCCTGCGAAGCAGGCATCGATGAAGAAGAATAGCGTCAATCTCATTTCGTTCTTCCATAAAGACTTCACTTTCGTGGTCCTCCATGTATTGCTGCAAAGCATTGTTAGGAGCAAAAGCAATATAGGCAACTTGTTCAACTTTAAAATCTTCATTAGGCAATTCATTTTCATAAGGAGGTTTAGCAAATTTAGAAAAATTAAACTCATAAGATTTTCCATCAAATTTACTTAATATTTTCTCCTTCTTACAATCTATAACAACACCACAAGTGGTCAAGAAAGGTCTACAAAAAATGATAGGGAAAGTTTTACTAGCAGCTGCACCAAGTACTAGAAAATCAGCAGGATATTTAGTTTTACCAAATAAAACTTCCACATCTCTAACAATACCAATTGGAGAGGTAGTTTCTCTATTAGCAAACTGAATAACCACATCAACTTCTTCAAGTTCACAAGAACCAATTTCATGCATGATTTATCTATAAAGCTCATAAGGAATAGCACTTGAATTTGCACCAATATCAAAAAAACCATAATAGCAATGATCACCTATCCTAACAGAAAGCACGGGAACACTAGTTTTCCTAGATCTATTAGGATGCGAAACAATATTAGAAGCATCTTCACAGAAGATAATGTGTCCATATTCTACATTTTCAGTGACCAGGTCTTTTACTATTGCTACTGTAGGTTCAATAGTTATTTGTTCATCAGGTTCTATAGGTTTCTTTGTACTTTTGTTAACCACACTAGCTATAATAGAATGTTCCTTTACCTTAGCAGCGAAAGGAATTTTCTCAATATAAGGTTCAGGCACAGCAGAATTAACAGTATGAACTTCTATATTTCTAGCAGGAACACAATTAAAAACATCTTTATAAGGTGCATGGTACTTGTTCCACTCCTTTTTGGGAATATCTAGATAAGAGGCAAAAGCCTTAAAACAGTTTGCAAAAATTTGAGAGTCAGGGCCATAAACAGCACTAACATTACGAAAATCATCGATTCCCATAAAAGATTTAATGCATTCATAATCATAATTTATACCTTACTTTTTTACTTTTGTCATTCTCCCATCCTTCAGTATTTTTCTGAATATGGTCCAGAAGATCTCATTTAGCTTCTCTTTTCATACGTGCAAATGATTCATAACAAGAAGCATCCAATAAATCCTTATCATGAAGAGAAAGTCTTGCATAAAAAATATTAATAACAATATTACCGGGGAGCTCATGAGTGGGGTATTTGAGCATTAGTAACTTCAGTCTCCCCACGCTTGGACAATACTCTCTCCATCATGGGGCCAGAAATTATATTTGATTCCAATCCTTATGAATCTCACTGGTAGGATAGAATATAGAAGAAAAGAGATGTACAATTTCCTCCCATCCAATAGATCAGCCATTCTTCAGCACTTTAAACCATTCTGCAGCTCTATCGTTCAGTGATAAAGAGAATAGTTTCCTCTTGACTTGGGCCATTGAAATACCTGCACACTTGAACAACTCGCATAATTCATGTATAAAGAGTAAATGATCGTCGGGATGGACAGTTCCATCTCCAAAATAGCAGTTACCCATAACACGTTCAACAATTTTATAGGTAGTTTAAAGGATCCAATTGAGCAGATAGTGGGTCATCTACCATAGCAGTGGCAGCAGTACTCCCAAATAGGGAATCAAATGAATATCTCTCCATAATAAAAATAAAATAGCAGACATAAATAAAAACAACTCACAGTAGAAGTTTCCTTACCAATTCCATTTACCAATGGCGCTTCACTCCCCGGCAATGGCGCCAAAAAATATTCTTGATAATCCACAAGTATAGGGGGTGTATCGTAGTACTTTCGATAATAAGAGTGTCGAACCCAACGAGGAGCAGAAGGTGTTGACAAGTAGGTTGAATAAAGGATTCACTGTAAATACTAGCAAACAGGTTTTCTGGGGTTTTTGATATAGCAGATAAATAAAGCGCGAGTAAATAAAATACAGTAATAATAATTGCAGCAAGTGTCCTAATCCTTTCTAGAGCAAATGACAAGTCGTTTAGTTTACTTATGATGACCAAATGTTCTCGAGGACACATGGGAATTTCGTCAAGCGCTTTCGCTTCCTACAGTTGATTAATGTTATTTTTTTGATGTGTGGGTGAACTATGCTAATGCATTGCCCTACTTGGACAAATACATACTTGTGATTATACCCTTGCAAGCATCCGCAATTATAATAAAGTAATTAAGATAAATCTAACCACAACCTTAAACTCTGGGATCCCACATTCCCTCATGCATCACTTTCCTAACGAGGGTTTAGGTTTCCGTCACTCCGGCAACCCAATAATTAGTAGACGAGTACAATGCATCCTCTAGGCCCATAAAGGTGAAATGTCATGTAACTCATTTCAACACCGAAACACCTTTTTTTGCCCTCCGATCTTCATCGGATAAATCCAGGAAGCATTCAAGTTATGTTCTATCTTATTTCTCTTTTGTACAAATTAACCTAACGTCGATTATTTTTAAGTGTGACACCCTAGAGATTCAGGATCACTCCAGACATGATCGAGATCCCTCTCCGATCAATGACCAACATCGGGATCTGGAAACCCATGATGGCCCCTATAAGATCCATGACTTTCTTCGTGGCTTGAAACTTAAACGAAAGCTCCCACTCCTTCTGTCATATCTCGAATAACCACCCTCCGAATATCATCCGAACAAACGTTGGGTATTAAGTTGCAAGCAACATATTATTGCAGTAAGCAAAGTGTGTAATGTAAACAATGTAAACTAGGTAAACACCATTGTTTTCTCCCTAATTGGAACATCACATCCTCCATCCATCACGTTTCTGTCACTCAAGCACATATGCAAAGGAGGCATGAACCCACTATCGATCATAAATACTCCCTCTTGAAGTTACTAGCATCTACTTGGCCGCCGCGTGAGCTAGAACCTCCAGGCCTCTCCTCGTCGCTGATACGGGCTTGATCTCTGGCGGAGGGGCTGGATTGTGCGTGGATGGTCGCCGGCGGCGAGATCTGGTGGACTGATAATAGCTAGGGTACGACATTTCTCCCTGGATATAGGGAGGGGAACGGGGGGTTCGGTTGGGCCCAAGGTACAACGTCGCACCGTTAGCAGGTTAAATCCTTTTGCTGAGCCAGATTCTGCTGCTGGGCCCAAAGTCTAAAGGTATACGGTTGGTTTTTTCCTAGGAGTGGCGCGGAACTGGGAGAGGCTAATCAGAGCGCGGAACTGGTTGTGGAGCGGATCAGTGGGTTTCCTTCTGATCCAACTGTTCACTAACCAACGATCAACGGCTCTGAAGAAGGAGGTTTTGACGGGTTGTCCGGGGTTTAGGGTTTCAGTGAGCTAGGGTTGAGCATAAGTAATTTAAAAAAATCAAATAAATATGAGACTTTCGCTCACTGTCTACTTATGCAACTACAGTGCTAAAAAAAATTAAAACTTGTGATACCCAGAGTTAAATGAAAAAAATTCACACAATTCAAGCTATCGATGGAATGAGCTAGGGTTAAGCACAACTAATTCAAAAAAATCAATATAACATAAAACCAGCGCACATATTCTACTTATGCAGATGCTATAAAAAAATATAAAACCTGTTATATCGACATTTCAATTCCAACATTCACATGTTCACGATATCGATGGAATGAGCTAGGGTTGACCATAAGTAATTCAAAAAAATCAAATAAATATAAAACCAGCGCACATTGTCGTTTTACAAGACATAGTTATCAAAAAAATATATAAATTTTGATTTTGAGTCGGTCAACGTTTTTGCACAAAGTTTGAACAAACATTCAAATGAGCACAAATAATTCAAAATAAAAAACATAAAACTGGCTCACATAGTCATTTTACATGACATAGTTATCAAAAGAAAATATAAACTTGGTATATGAGTATTTTCTAGAGAAATCCTTTATACAAATGAGTTACCACGAACGAAACTACACAGAGTTCAAGGAAGTGAGAGAGGGTAAAAATTCAAAAAAAATTGAAAAATAACCTATACTTCATTTTGGTGTGACCAAGAATGGACCAGGCTTAGTTTTTCATTTTGGTATTTAAAACGTGTTTAAATGTTGGTCAAACTTATATTTGACCGATTTTGCAATAATCATAATATATTAAAAAAACTTCAAAAAAATGAAAATCCAGTGCACATGGCCTTAGTTTGTCATGTACTAACATCTCCAACTGATAAATAAGGCCTACATATGTATTAAACAAGAAATGCTTCAATATGGTGTGAAATCTCACATCTCAAAATGTGAACTCTATATTGATGCAAGGACACTATATTAGTGCAATATATGTTAACCCTAGAGTTTGGCATCATTTGGAGAAGGTCGAAAAAATGATAGGATTAGAAATGAGCCTGTTTGGGCTACCTTTGGGGCTCTTTTGTAGCTCATTTTGGTGCATATTGATGCATTTTGATGCAATGCTTGAAATCTCACACCTTTGGCTATACCATATTGATGCATTTTAATGCAATGCTTAATATGATGTAAATTTGAATTTTTTGTTCAAAGTTGAATTCAAAAAATCAAAAGAAAATAAATAATTTCGATGCAATACTAATGGGCAAAGGGAGCATCAACCTTTTGCCACTAGGCTATGCCTCTATTTGCGAAAAATCGACCACAATTAGGAGGTAATAGTTACAAATGCACCACTGATGCATGTAAAATGCATACATGAACTTTGCAGGTTATTACTTGTTTTTCCTACATATTAGAAACTTATATTCATGTTTTATAATGATTTGGGGGATTTTCTGAACAATCCCCCTTCTTTTGGTTCTAACCCTGTTTGTACTTTTTAGTGTTTCAGACTTTCCGGGAGCTTCGGGACTCCAAAAAGGGCAAGGCCAAAGAGCACGGTTCAGAATTTTCGAGACGAAGACCATGGGCCAAAGTAGAGGGCCAAAAGGCCAACCCGGTGGAAAAGAGGACCCTCCACGCGCCAGATTCCTTGGCCGTGTGGGGCCCCTTTTTGCCCCCGTGGCTCCGATCCGTCGATCTTTCTTCTCCCGAGTGTCTCGTGACCTAA
>JAPCYS010003085.1:0-20619 GCA_028641055.1 Alopecurus myosuroides
ATTCCTCTTCTCTCTGCGCTCTGCAATAGACAAATTTTTTTGCTGCACAATAGGAGGTGAGGGCGGCACAATATCCTCCTCATCAATTTCAGTTTCCTCCTCATCCAGGTGGTCTAGCTCCACCTGCAAACGAACTCGTGGTTCGTCCTCATCAGAAGAATCAGGCATAACATCAGTTGACAAACTGTCCTCATACATGACAGATTCATTAAACACAACACTCCTGCTAAAGAAAGTCTTTTTGGTTTCCGGATTCCACAACTTATATCCTTTTACTCCAGAACGATAACCAAGAAATAAGCACTTAATAGCTCTAGGCTCTAATTTTCCATTATCAACATGAGCATAGGCAGTGCAACCAAAAACTTTCAGTTGTGAATAATCAGCTGACTCACCAGACCATATCTCAATAGAGTTTTCTTGTCAAGAGGGATGGATGGTGACCTGTTGATCAAGTAGCAGGCAGTGTTGGCAGCCTCAGCCCAAAAACGCCTATTCATGCGGGCGTTGGACAACATGCAGCGAGCTTTGGAGATGATCGTCCTATTCATCCGCTCAGCTACACCATTCTGCTGAGGTGTGTATGGGATGGTGTGGTGCCTGACAATGCCTTCCTGCACACAATAATCATCAAAAGCATGCGAACAAAATTCGCCACCATTGTCAGTACGAAACACCTTCACGTTTCTCTCAGTTTGCTTTTCAATCATAACTTTCCACTCTTTAAAAGCAGCAAAAGTATCATCCTTAGTTTTCATAAAATAAGGCCAAACTCTTCTAGAGTAATCATCAATGATAGTAAGCATATAACGAGCACCACCATAAGAGGGCTTACGTGAAGGCCCCCATAAATCAGCATGTACATAATCCAATGTAGCTTTAGTGCTATGAACGGAAGCATTGAACTTAACTCTCTTATGCTTACCAAACACGCAGTGTTCACAGAACGGCAACTTACTCATATTGCAGTTCTTCAGCAGTTCTCTCTTCACCAATTCTGCCATACCATGTTCACTCATGTGCCCAAGCCGCTTATGCCAGAGGTTGGTTGTACTTGCATCATCATTAGTAATAACAGCAGCAGTACCAGACAAAGTGCTACCTCTAAGAATATAACTTGGCAGAATTCATCACCAATCAACAATGAGAGAACCTTTTGATACCTTCAGGCGTTTATCCCCTCCGGCATATTTGTACCCGTCACAATCAAGGGTACTCAGCGAGATCAAATTTCTCGCCATGGATGGTATGTGTTTCACTCCCGTTAATGTACGTGTCATCCCTCCATGGCAAGCACCTTCATCCACCAGGCCTATGAAAGGATGAATACTGATTTCCCCCGGCAGAATCACAACTATTGGGAGGAGACCCCATTGCGCCTGACGAACCTCAAGTATGCGGCCGTAGATGCATATGTCGCGTACGAGTTGTTCCGCATCTACTCGGCGGGGCCATAGATGATGTATGCATGCGTTCGATATCTATGCATGTGCATGTAATGGGTATCTAATTAGTAGTATATATATGTAATGGATATCTTTTGTGATCGACTCTCTATATATAATATGTTAATTATGAAATGTGATCAACTCTATGTTTGTGTTATGTGTGATCGACTCTATTGTGTTATGTGTGATCGACTCTATGCATGTAATGAATATTGTTTGTATTATTGTTCTTTATTTTTGATATATTTTTTCATTTTAAGATTTTAAAATGAATTAGTATTATTTTTCTTCATTTTTTGATATATTATTTGTATTTTTAAGATTTTAAAATGAATTAGTATTATTGTTCTTAATTTTTGATATATATTTTGTATTTTAAGATTTTAAAATGAATTAGTATTATTGTTCTTCATTTTTGATATATTATTTGTATTTTTAAGATTTTAAAATGAATTAGTTCTATTTTTCTCAATTTTTGGATATATTATTGGTATTTTTAGAAATAATACAAATTAAAAGTTAATGTTTATTTATTTATTCAAAATTATTAATTACATCTTTACTTTTGTTTATTAAAAGATTTATTTGAAATTCAAACAATAAAGAAATATGGCTTCGGCCAACATGTTAATAAGATTGATATGATACAACTATCATATACATGCGTGAGAAACACTTGGATTCGGGACGGGATGGAACTCGGAAGTTAAGCGTGCTAGTGCTAGAGCAGTGGGAGGATGGGTGACCGAGCGGGAAGTTTGACCATGAGTAACTAATTGGACTAGAGATAATCTTAGTTAGACACTAAGCAAATAATACAAATTGTGAGAATAAAAGGGAGTGAAAAAAAGGGAGTGAAAAAAGGAGTGAAAAAAAGGGAGTGAAAAAAGGTGAGAAAAATAATTAGAAACCAAATGAATTAAAAAAATTACGAAATAAATCTAGTCCCGGTTCATGTGGCCAACCGGGACTAAATGTCCTCCGACCCCAGGCTCCGCCACCCGCCCACGTGGACAGGCCTTTACTCCCGGTCCGTAAGAGATGGGACTATAGGGGGGGGCCTTTAGTCGCGCGTAGCTAGTCCCGGTTGCCCGGATGGGATTAATGGGCCTGGCGAACCGGGACTGTAGGCCTGTTTTCTACCAGTGAATCAACTCGGACGGAACTGCTTCCCTTTGAGGGCGACGTACTCCACTCTTCTGGCGCGCTCCCTCCCAGGGATGGAGCCGAAAGTGCACGCAATGATCCAGCTACTACTATAGGAGTATATATGTTAAAGCTGGCTCTCACATGCACCCATCGATCTCTTCCTTTTTCTTCTCAACTCTACCAATCTTTCTCCAATAAATACAGGTGCCATCTACTACTACTCCTACGGTAGTAGGATGCCATGGGTGATTCTTCAATGAATATCCAAGAAGAAACAGATCTCAAAGGACGGGAAAGGAAAACTAACAACAAAATAAATCAGGACAATCCTAGCTACGTCCTAATTAGGAAGCCGATCTGACGGATCGATTCCGGCCTGGGAAAAAGAGACGGACCGGTTGAGTTACCTTCTTCTGGATCTAAAGAACACCTCAAGATGGAATGGACCGTATCTGCATGCTCGCTCATCACAAGCGCGCCCCGTCCGCCCTCCCCCTCCCCCTCGCCAATTCGCCCAAGTCGCGTCAAGTCACACGCGCAACCGCACGCGGTATTCTCCCCCACTCTCCATATATATAGACAGCCCATGCCAAAACATTAATTGGATGTTTGAATTTTGAGAGAGGGAAAGGAAGTGGGCGGGAAGAGACCTCAGTCGCCATTTTTTTTTCAGCTTCCTTTGCCACACTTCCTGGGAAAGTTCACCCGACAGACTAATCAAGAATCAACGGGGCGCGCGTGATTCAAGTACATACATACATGCATGCACGGCATGAAAAAAAAAAGACTCTAAACCAAATCCCCGTAAACCGCGCAAGTCCTATTTAATAGTCAGCATGCCCTTGTTTTTTCGGTCACTATATAGTACTACTATTGTCATTATTCAACAAACACCCCTGATTTGCATGGAAACAAACCTCAAATCCCGGATTTCTAGGGTTTAAATCCGCCTGCCTTAGTATTTTCCCAGCATGACAAACCATCTTACTGGAAGTAGGCCTTCGACTACAAGATAGATAGACACTGTTACAAGTTGCATGGGAGTCCAGCACCACGTGACATTTGTCAACTTGAATGAATGAAGCTTGTAAGTATTTTCGAGACAGGAACAAGTGGTGCATCCAGTTCAACCTAATTAACGACAGCAACTTGTTCTGCTACAAGCCTCTCTTCTTGAGGATTCATTTTGTACAAGGCCACGCACAACCACTAGATACGCCTAGCTTACTTAAGCTGATCATGCATGCACGTAGCTAGAGGTTAATTAATAAGCGTCAGGGTTTTTGGTTCGCATCAGCTTTGCAGGATTTTGGACATTATGGTCACACATCAAATATATATGCACATACATGATGATAAAAAGTGTAACCCCTTGTGATGTCTAAATACAGAATTCAACTCACTATAAAGTTTGCTCAATGAAGGATCGAAAATGGGAATAATATGACAATTCGACCCAACGTTACAAGACACAAGATAACCTAAACTAGTAAATCCAAGCTCCTTCTTCTTCTCCCTCCCGGCTCAACCTCTAATTCTCCCATTCACGAGTGCCACAACAACAATCTGTTGCTACTCCAACCTGATGTCGCGCCACCAATAAGCCCCTGCATGAAAATAAACAAAGAATGAATCACCGGCCATCCGCGGCCCAATAAACCTATAATTAACCAATCGTCGCCACAACACACGAACGTTAAACAAGTGACACTTATGCGTTAGATTTATCTTGTATCCTACTACTAAAATGTGATGATGGCTTGAAGTAAAACAGGGGGGACGTTTTAAAACAATAAGCTTCTCGCAATAGTTAGTCGACGACTATGAACTAACTACACAGGGAGTCAGATGGTTCCATGAACTTCATCTCTATATATAGAACCAAAAACTCACTTCTGGTGTGTCATGCAGCTGTAAAGCATAATGGTTCGCAAACCACGAGGATTAACAATTTAACACGGAAATGAATTGGGATGACAAAAATGTCACACAACACAAATGAGCTAGCCACTAAGTATAGTACATTCAGTTCAGAACTCCACGTGGCAATTAGCATCCATCAATGAGCAATTAAATTAAACAAGAGCCCGTAGCCACTACCTCTAGCACAAGGCAAAAAAGATGTAGAGAACTGGCAGTCTAGTAGTATGGTCAGAATCAAACTTATGAATATGGATATCAATTTATCACAAGAATCTCCCATATTAGCACCGATTTGCATCAGGAGGGTTTAAATGATGATCCGGAAAATATACCAATAATCCACATTGAGATGTGAAATTTGGTGCTAACAATGAATTCATAGCAGCTATAATCAAAGGAAATTAGCTACATCGACTTGGAAATGCATGCAACCAAATATGAAGAGGAGCGGAAATACAACTACACATAGAGCAAGTAATTGGCCTCGCGGGCCCACGATAATGAATCACGAGAATGTATTCCAAGAATGACATGCCACCAAGGTTTGTATAACAAGGCAGGAATAGCAAACAGATTGGTTGGTACGTAAGTAAAACTAGTGATAGATGATCAAACAATACAACTAGAGAGCCTACAGATGATAATCTGAACAATCAACATGCCTAACTACTAGCTACCAGTCTCAGATGCATGCTTCAAATCCTACTCACAACTTTAGCAAGACATGGCCTAGAGGACATGAAAGCATGCCTCTCTACATAGAAAAATCAAGAAAGACATGACACGAACATTCAGCCCGTACAGAACCAACTGGATACAATAAACAAAGAATGGTTCATGAACCATCCGTGGCCAAATAAACATAAAACCAAGCATCGACACACGCAAAGAGAACACTAAGAAGTGACACATGCATAAGAGTTCATATATGGCTTCATATCCTACTACTAACATGTGACGATGGCTACAAGTAAAACTTGGTTGGCAGGCATGTAGAGTAATCGATTAGATGTATCGCCGCTCTGTCCTCAATGTACACAGCAACAACACCCGATCAGCATCAAACATTCAAATATGTTGGCAGATCAAAGAATTAACATTCATTGGAATATAAAGCGAGTTCAAGTTGTGGCATCCATCCCACATACTTTCACAAACACAACATGATTCCATACATAGCTCGTTAGAATCTACTACAAATCAGTTCAAAAGAGTGATAGGTGATAATAACAAAGTTTGAACTTCTCATCACGACCATCCAAATAAAATAAAATGAACCCTATGTCCTGGTGCTTCCATAGGTAAGGCCAAAGCAGATGAGCGTCTGCAACCACACGGAACAATCCACGAGGCATGGTGAGAGTGAGATTACCTGGATGTCGTGCTAGATGGTGATTCTGCCCTGGTCATCCTGGAAACCTCGTGCCCAAGGTCGTCCTGGGTTTCCACGCCGGGTTGCAGGACACCAATGGCAGCACATCTCTCCACCAACATCAGTAGGTTGCATGTAACGCCAACAACACAAACAATATTAAGATCAGAGATTCAAGACAAGGATAATGAAGGCGTCTATGCTATGCACGACAAGGATATGAAGCCAATCTCACCATCAAGGGCATAGAGTCTGATGTAATACGGTTGGACTCTTAAAACTAAGGATAATACAATAACAACTTTTAAAAAGCTATGGGTCCCAACGAAAATGAAATGGGATGACAGATGACGTTTTTCGTCGATATCTATAATGGAATGTAAGTAAGCAGCATGCTTACTTTAAGGTGCTATTAATGAAATGACCTACATGAAGAAATGATCGAATAAAGGTTGTTCCTAGCACTAATATTAGCTCAGCAAAACACAATGGCTAATGTGCAGGGTAAGAATTGAGAACAACATACAACGAAGGCCTTCATCTATGCACACGAAGGAACTCTCATATAAAACATTCAATGTGTAGCTAATTAAGTTCAACAAATTTCAGCTTTAGAAAAACAATGGATTGTCACTCTAGAAAGCCTAAAATTCTAGTAAATAGATTTTACTGAGTTAAAGAAAGCTACTTCTCATATGAGCTAGACACCAGCACAACACCAAGACAAAACAAGGTTCACACTTATCACAGCACGACACCACGTCACTGAAATTAACATCACCATCCATGTTACATAGATTATGACAATTAGTAGTAGCGCTAAATGGAACCATACCATTCTCGTCAAAGCTCTTGTACGAGCAGAGACATCATGCTTGAAGAGCGTGTGTCGTTCCTCATCATCATGTTGCTACTTCGCTAGTCTCCTAGTGAAAAGCATCGCACCAAAATTCAGTCAGTGTAGAACCACCTGAATACAACGAACATGATATAATGAGTAACTCTCAACTAACACAGTGGCAGAGAATAAAATGCTAAGATTATAGCACATGAGCGTTCAAGATTTATAGCGCAATGCGGTACATGTAATATGGAGGATGGGCTAGCATCAGCAAGTAGAACCATCTTGACATAAAAATACGCGCAAGCGATATATGTTAAGAAGGTTCAGATAGAACTGGTTTGTATATATCATATGGAGACATCAGGAGATTGTCATGTATTATGTAGGAAACAAGTGACCAAGTGGCACAGCTAGTACTAGTGAATGAAGTATGATCTTAGCCGCTATTCATGGACAAGCAACAAGCCGAGGCATAGCTAAATAAAACTCCTTACTATAGTAAAGAAAAACACAGATTTCTAAAGTATAGTAGCTGGATTCTAAACTAATAGATGGTTCCACTTGAAAACATTGATTTCTTGATGTTGAGAGATAAACCAATTACATTGGCTCTCTAGTCTACACCTTTCTTTCCACCCTCACAAAGTCGGCACTCGGAAAATGTATTATCATAGTAAACTGGGAAACATGAACGCCAATGTTGTTACCCCCGTAAAACATGACATAAACACTACACCGCCATAGACCAATTCAACATTTTAGTAGTGGTTATGATCCATCGGCGACCCACCAAATTCACCACACACCAATGAACTGGAAGAAAGGATCTGGATTTAACTCCTTACAAACTAGTTATAAGAAATTATTTTAAGGCTTTCTATGGTCAAGGAACGGCACAAAAAACAGCTGGATGCGGTCCTATACAGCACTAGCAACTATCCAAGGTAGTATTTTTTTAGGTAGGTCCACTAGGGGTACACATCGTCCTGCAAGCTGGGTTGGATATAGGGAATCTCACCACAGCGTGCAGCTCGGAGGAGACGAAGCACAGGAGTTGTTTCCTCATGGAGGAGGGCGTCGGATCTCCGGTGCCAGGGAGTCACTCCTCCTACCTGCATCTACTATCCCCTTTGTGCCTCGCGTGTCAGCATGGAACATCTCCATCTACCGAATCTCCATGGTGAGCTAGGGGAGCTTGAACGGCCAGGGGTCTGGGGAGCAGCGGAGGCAAGCATGTGCGCACGAGGCTGGCATGATCTCCACCTGGTCAAAGGCACGACACAAGAATTCAGTCAGTAAACAACCAACTGGATGCAACGAAGGGAATAATGATTAACTATCAATAGCATCATGCCTAGTGTACGAGGGTCAACCTAGTATAAAAGAATAGTAAATGGTGAACATACAAAATGGCAGGAAATTTTGAGGTTACTAGTATTGAAGGGAAGACTTGTTACAGATCCGCAAATACGTGTTAATATAATAAAAAGATTAGTGACTAGACTGCTACACTCTACAGATTGGAAAACAGTGTCCATCAGAAGGAACTAGTCTCAAATCTAGATTGCCGCGATTAATATGAACCTGATGTTGAACATGTAATATTTCTACCAAACTGGAATCAAAAATTAACAATGGGAACATGATAGGTACGCTCGATTCGATAACGTGAGCAGCTCGCTCTCTATAGCTTTGCACATCATGTGAGTGTTTACAGCACGTTTACAAATTTATCTCTCTGATCTTGCATGTAGCAGGCCATGTCCTACGGTTTCAATTGGACCTAATGCTACTGAAGGGAAGGATTGTTACATGCCTAGATAGAAATCAAAGCAGTGAGTATTGTTAGGTGCCTAGATAAATTTCAGCATTATCGATGTGAAGTGAAACCAAAGATGCAGCCTGGTGGATTCATTATCCTAACCATATGGACCGAGCTAACTTTGCAAATCACGTCGATGTTTGGAATAAACTTAAGCATTTATTTATCAGGATGTACAGCGCTCTCACACAAATGACACAACTTGTGGAAGGTAAAATTTCCTACCGGTATGTTCTATTAGCATACATGAATAACAAACTGTAAATATCAAGATGTGCAGCGCTCTCACACAATTAACGACACAACTTGTGGAACCTAAAATTTCCTACCGGTCTGTTCTATTAGCATACATGAACAACATACTGTAAATAGAAATCCCAGCTTTTGGCTAGTAAATGAAATATGGAAACAGAGGTGACTGGGAACGTGTGTCCTCACCTAGCAAGTGGGTCAGTGGCGATGTTGTAGTTGCCTTTGCGGACGCAGGGAAATTCAGTGCATGATCCTCTTCTGTGCATCCTCTCTGTTGTCGTCGGCGCCAGCGACGTCGACATGCGCCTACTCACGGAAGTCCATTCGGAGGACGATGAGGCACTGCACTTTCCCATCGACGCGATTGGGCAAGTTCGACAGAGCCACGCAAATGTCGAACGCGCATGCAGAAAAGCAAGACCAGTCACACCATCCCCGTTTAGCGAGCGTGCGTCACCCATCCCATTGCTGCGCCAACGACGGAACAGAAAAGAAAAATCAACATCATGATATTCATAGAGCAAATGGACATGCACTAAACTTGTGATAGTTATTTTATTTATAGGAAAAGATAAGACCATCCATTATGCTTCCTTTCCCATTGACATCTTAAGGTGGTAAACGTGTACGGATCTATACATGTGAATCGTTTCTACTAATTCGTACAAAAGGAGCTTAAAATAACTTGGACACCAATGTGTTATACCACTGCTGGCATAAACACTACAACAAAGTGGACCAATCAATTCAACATTCTACCCCCTAATCCTATCTATAATGTTCAACCAGGACCGTATTCATCAAGAAGTTCACCTAAAACAGGGAGAGAAAGAAGAGGCCATCTCTGCCTGAACTCACCGCAATAGCACAACAACGAGATGAAGGTACACCAGAGCAGCAGATGTTGCGCCGCCTGTAGGTACACCACGCCTAATAGAAGCATGAGGATGCTACGGAGGATTTAGTCGTCCCTGCCATGGACACGCACACATTTAGCAGATAAATTCTTTTCAAACTCTATTTCTAAATCAGAACTAGAAGAATGTGAAATAATGGAGTCATTCTACCTAAACAAGAGGTCAAGACATGAGGCTAGTAACACAAAATCATCAAGTTCATTGGCTTCTAGATAATAACCAGGACAAGATAACAGCTTCTTAGCAACATAATTATTTAATCTAGATGGCCAAATACCAATCTCAAATTGGTATCCATCCTTACCGGGTTTACTTAGGACAGTGAGTCAATACCACCTATGAGGCAACACATACATCCAATAATTCATGAACATATTAAGAGAGCACATATATAAGAAATCACAGGACAACACTATTTACACAAAGAAGCATAGAGAAACCAAACACTACTTAAAATAGTATTTGCCAGAGAAAACAATAATTAATAGACATGGACACAAAATAAGTTCTATGAAGCAATAATGCTAGCATGCTGATTGTTGAGCTAAAAATTGAAGTCTACAAATGTCTTGTTCTTATCCACACCATCATCAGAATTAAATCACAGCCAATATAGAGTTATCCTCCCTAAACAGGACTTGATCAGGAAGATAGTAGTACCTAGACAAACTGTAAGAAAATAGAAGTACAATATTACTCTAACATCTAGTGAAGTATCACTCTATTATCACCATGTTTGATAGCTAGAACCAGAAATACTTAAATCTAGAACCAAAATGAAATTCAAACAAATCAGTTCTAGTCGAACTGAAAAATCGGGACGACTATCTCGATAGAGGCAAAGTAAAACTGGCGGCCAACAATGGAACAGAAACAACACAACAAGCTCAACCATAGAGTAGGTGTTGGACCACTCTCAAATACATCTCTCATCTACGGTCAGAACCTACCAGAGAACTCATAGAGCAATTGCAGCAAAAGACTATAGCAAATGCACAATTAGACACACACACTCTCCATATAGAGCAGGAGCACCGTCAATTGGCAAGTGCTTTGTAGAGAATGAAACGCACACAACACTAACAGAGCATAAGTGGTACACCAATCTTACCTCTGAATCTCTCAACTGCAACGCTCCAGCTGCTCCAATCCCAGCGGAGGCAGCGATCTGGAAGCCGACGTTCATCCCTGACATAATCCTAGCGGTTGAACCGGTGGCAGGAGGACCAGAAGAACACCAGCGGGGTGGGGGCGGCGGCTATCGCGCAACGTCATGAAAGAGCACGTCCAACCAACCAGAATCCTGGATGTTCATCTCTTCTATTAATTTTGGCTCCATAAAAAAATTAAAAAAATCGATTTCCATCCTAACGAAATAAGTATTAGAATCCTGAGTGTTATCTTTTATCAAAAACAAAATAAAATAAACTATTTAGAAATGGTTTTCTTATTACCATATACTTCATGGCACAAACAAACGGTGTAAACAAAAGAGAGTTGTGCATTCATATGATCAGTAATATATATATCAAGTATTGTGTCCAGTATATATATATATGCACATAAACGATGGAATTATAAGGGTGCTTTACTAAGTATCCAACATCCACCTTAAGCCCATCATATATCACGTGAGATAGAAATATTAACGCATTACATGTGTAGGTGCACCGGAAATGAAAACCTTCGACTACAGATAGATTTTGACTTAGAGCTGACATAACTAGGAAGGAAATAGAGGTCGGTGGAAACTTACAAAACAGCAGGTAAAAAGAAAAGTTCACTTCCCATGCCAGCTTGACCTACTCTGACAGCACCACACCATCGTGCGGGTATCGAAGAGGTAGTCAAATCCAGGGGTAGCAAAGAGAAAACCATGTTGACGGTGAGGAGTTCATCGCTGCAGAAAAAGTTAAGATTTAAAATAGGCAATGAAATTATAAACCAAACATAACAATACCATGGTTATGCATAGAATCTTGGGTGCAGTATTGTAATTTAAAGAGCATAAGATTTGTACATTATTTTGTTCAAATCATCTATAGGCAACCAAAGTAAACATTAGTCGAGGCAGCATATTCAATCGATAAGATCCAGCCAGCAAGAAACAACCATTTGCCCCTCTAAGAGAAAAACTGAGCTCCATGTTTAAGAAAATAACACTTGAGAGATAAGGTGGGATTTATGTTTCACTCTAAAATCTAACTAAATCATGGTATGCAAAGGTGCTAAATATTTCGAAATTGCATAGGCAGCTCAGCCACAAGGCAAAAATGCCATTTCCTTCCTCTGTGTAGGGCACTTCTTATTTTACTAATTGGTTCAGAATAAGCAAGTGCAACACCATCATGGTTGTGTGTGAAGGTGAAAACTGAAATTAAGAGAGACACATGGTCCAACCATCCAACGGCAACACCCAACGGCCGTGTGAGGAAAACTATAGCTTATCCACTCTTGTGACACACACAATTTTTTTTTATTTTGACAAATGGGTAGCTAGGCAAAAAAAAAAAATATAAGTCTCGGTCACGCATCACCAAATCTCAAGTCCTTATACTCTCATGCTCAATTCCAACTAAACATTAGATATCGGAAAAAATAAAACAGTGAACACTAGTTCTGGTATCTAACTAAACAATATTTCTCATATCAAACTAAATCGCCCTTATGCTCAAGTCCAAGTTATTAATGTTACCTTGACCTGTTAAGATCTTAGAGTAGTTGGAATTCAACGTAACACTCAAATCATCAACAGATGGAGAAAATTAAAAGAAATTGTGATATGCGTGTTTTGACTCGTTCGACAAGGCGACGTAATCTACCTAAGGTAACTGCTTTCCATGCATATGTATGTTTGCAATAGCCTCTTAGTCACATCCTTTTTCTATATCCCAGGTTGCAAAATGACCAACCATAGCTATGGATCATGGTCTGACCAATCAAAGTTGCTCTGATGTAGTAGTTCTCGTGTCTACCTAAACAATGGGTAGTAGTTTTCCAACTCCAACAGAAAAGCACAAGTGCAGCTAAATTATAAATGGACACTGGCTCCAGGTCCAAACAGTGATGACAAGTCTAGGCTCGTCAGCCTACTGACTTATTTGGTGATGTTTTCTTACATATTTAATGTTGACAAAATCGACATGCCCCAATGAGTGGTAAACATACTATCTCAGATAAACTAAATTCAGGTCAATCATCACAGAAAACCGGTTCTGCGAGGATATATACACCATAGATATAGTCCTCAATTCCAGATTTTTTTTTACTAAATAAAATATAGTACTACTAGCAGCATTTGACATAATCATGAACACTAAAACTCCTACAGGAGTACATACCGAAACCAGCAGCAGGGGGTTCGTGTTTTGATGTTTGATGCCTTAGGCGAAGTCCACTGGGGGAGCAGCAGGACATCGGCGTCCTCCCTGGCGAACATCAGCGGCAGGAATTAGATCGGCGAGGAGGCAACTATGGAATACCTCGCTGCAATCTCGTTGGGCAGATGGAGATGGGTGAGTTTTTCATCAACTAGTAGAAATGAGGGGAGGGAATGGGAACGTGTGTACTTGATATGGTGACAGGGAGGGGCCGCAAAAGCAGGTACCTTTGGTATGTCGACGAGTTCCTGAACGGCGCGGTGGGGAGGCTGCCGGCCTTTGGGGAAGAGAGAGCAGCTTGCACGGTCTTGGGATCTGGCGACCCGAAGAGCAACACAACACAAGATGTTATTCTTAATATAGGGTAGGTGTGCCTGCAGAAGATGGGTTGGGTGTAGGGTGGAGGTCTCACCGGCGGCTCGCCGGAGGGGACGGCGGTGCTGCGGCATGGAGGAGGACGTGGGGAAGGATGTAGCCGGATCTCGTCCTCCGTGCGTCGGCTCTCCCGGCCCTCACGTAGTGGTGGCGTGCAGAAGCCGTCCATGGGGACCTTGGATCGCGGGAGGCCGGGGGGGCTAGGGTTGGGAATCAGCGGAGAGCTGGAGGAGAAAGGGGATCTACGGGGTTGATTAGCGCGAGTTTCCAAGAGCCGGACGCAGGTCAAGTAGCGTGAGTTTCGAGGAATTGATTGACGTTGTGTTTCCTCGTCCTACTCACAGCTTGCGTACGTTTGATGGACGGTTGGGATCTCATGTGGTATAGTCAATCCGTGGGAGCCTCGTAGTGCGCTCTCATTGGCTGGCGACACTCCAAGCCGATCACCCATCTGCTGATGCCTAGCTACTCCCGTAAATTAAGTTCTTTGTCTTTTATGTTATTTTCATCAAGGAAAGTCACGCTTCGTTTCGTGGTTGGGCTCTTTAATTTGCTACCGGTGCATGCAATGTCTGGGAATCTTTTCCTATTTCTAAGGAAGAACACGACCAAGTAAAAAAAAGGGATAATTAACAAGGTGCCCTCAGTTGGCACCACGACCTCAGTTTTACCCCTAGCGCCGAATCGACCTCAGTTTTGCCCCTAGTCAGTGCGCAAGGACTGCTTTGGCGGCTTCCACCGTTACTTCCAGCCCCCCGTTAGAATCCTGACCTGTGGGACCCAACATAGAACAGTTGGCGCGGCCTGTGGGCCCCAGCAGTTGAGCGTTGGCGCGGTTTGTGTGCTCCAGCTATTGACGGTTGGTGCTGCATGTGGGCCCCACCTGGCCCCACCTGTTGACCGTTCCTTGCGGCCCAATGTCACATGAGGCCCAATGTCAACATGTAGACTACACGTTATCCATTTATATTTATTAATTTTCTTCAAAAAAAAGAAAATTTATATTTATTAATCACTACATGCAGACTACGCATTATCCATTTATTAAACCATCAAATTATTCGTATTAATAATATAAAATATACTGTGCTCAACTCAATTTAAAAGGGGGGACAAATATAATATAAACATTGACTTCATTTGGGCAAATAGAATTTAAAAATAAATTAATTGGCAAACATAATTAAACATGGATATTATATATATGGATAATATTGGCCCCACTTTACATATATTTAGTGGGGCCCGTTACATCTACTAAAAAAAAAAAAAAAAGGCCTAGCTAGCCCTAAACCCTAACCGCCCGCTGCATGCATGCGGGCGCCCTTCCGGCCATCCGGCCAACCGCCGGCGGTTGGCCTACTTCTTCCACTGCCCCTTCCAGTCCGCCGCCCTGAGCTTGATCTCGTCGTCGATCCGGGCGCGGTGGTTCGCCTGCCGCAACCTATCCATGTCGTTCTCACGGGCCCTCTTGATGCGGGCCCGGAGAGCCTTCTCCTCCCTCTCCTCCTCCTTCTTCTCCTCCTTCTCGATCTCCTTCTTCTCCAGCCGCTCCTCTTTCTTGAGGCGGCGCTTCTTCGTCTTGGGGAGAGGTTGTTGGCGTCGGCGGCGGGCTCGTCGCTGTCGGGACGTCGGTGGACGGCGATCTCTCCCTTTTGGGAGATTCGACGGGCACGAGGCCCATCTCCTCCGGCGTCCACTCGGGCTCGTACCAAGGCCGAGCCTTGGGGTGGTTGTCCTCGTCGGCGACGGACTCTGGGCTTGAGGGGAGAGAGTAGGAAGACATTGTGTTCGGGGCTTGAAAGGAGATGAGAAGGCAAAGGATGGAGAGTGATGAGAAGATGGTGGAGGAGAAACGGGCTATTTAAAGTCACGATGAGACGTGAATTTATTGGGGTAGAAGGTAGATGAAGCAAACTGTGTGAAAGTAGGATGCAGTGTGGAAAGTACAGTCGATGCATGGTCAATGCGGTGGTGGAACAGGCCTAGGTATAGGACTGAGCGCTCAGGGAGTCAAAATGATTTGACGTTGCATGCGTGTAGAGAAGAAATCCAAAGTCTCACGCCAAATCCTGCCTCGCTGCATATGCATTGATGCGTATCTTCTGAAAACTAGGCGTGGAGGGCTGCGTCGCTGCAAATGCGACGCGACTTGTGTTTTTTTTTTTTTTTGTAGTGCGACTTGTGTTTCTGAAAGGAGGCGTGCAGGGCTGCTGCAAATGCGACTCGACGTTCACCCGATCTTTTCTTCTTCTGCCACGTGTTGTTTACTCCGAACAAACGAGGCGTGCATGCACCGGGCTGGTGAACGGGGCCCCAGTAGACAGTGTCCGTTGTTGCATGCAGTTACATTGAGCCAAACACCACGTCCATGCACCTGCGTCATTTTCGACCGTTTGATCGTAAGGAACGGTGCAGATAGAGTCCATGCATGCAAACTACGGCGTCAACGGCCTGCAGACGCTGAGACGCGATCCTCTGACTTTAGGTCACTGACAAATGGAGCCCATCACACACCGGACCCACGTGTCATGGGAGAAAGTCAGAGAACATAAGGTGGGCAAAGTAAGAGGATCGGGTTCCCTCTTTTTAGTGCATGTACAATAGTCTAGACGGGTGCTGTCTGCACTACTCGGCCATGTCATTTGTAGACATTTTTAGAGATAGTTGGTACAGTGCGTTGACCCCCTAGCTTGTGTTGGGATCCATACGCTCCGTAGCCCCCCTCCCGGTGAAACCCTAGCCCCGCTGGAGAAATACCGGACTTATACGGAAACACGCGTTAACAGCGTCGAAAGGGGGTAGCAATGTGGAACTATTTGCTTGGTTGTGCTAGGATAGCCCATAGGAACACAAAACAAAAAGGTAGAACCCACCTCTTCGGAATATTCACGGTGTTTGGTCCGATACGGGAATTTCAGCCCTGTACTCGCCTACGAGAGAGAAGTGGATGCCGGTGAAGCCGGGTCACCCCAGAGAGCAATCTTGGACATACAAAGCACACAACACACCTATACTAACATGGTATGGCACCCCCTAGCTTGTGTTGGGATCCATACGCTCCGTAGCCCCCTCCCGGCGAAACCCTAGCCCCGCTGGAGAAATACCGGACTTATACGGAAACACGCGGTAACAGCGTCGAAAGGGGGTAGCAATGTGGAACTTTTTGCTTGGTTGTGCTAGGATAGCCCATAGGAACAAACAAAAAGGTAGAACCCACCTCTTCGGAAGATTCACGGTGTTTGGTCCGATACGGTAGTTTCAGCCCTGTACTCGCCTACGAGAGAGAAGTGGATGCCGGTGAAGCCGGGTCACACCCCAGGGAGCAATCTTGGACATACAAAGCACACAACACACCTATACTAACATGGTATGGCACCCCCTAGCTTGTGTTGGGATCCATACGCTCCGTAGCCCCCCTCCCGGTGAAACCCTAGCCCCGCTGGAGAAATACCGGACTTATACGGAAACACGCGGTAACAGCGTCGAAATGGGGTAGCAATGTGGAACTATTTGCTTGGTTGTGCTAGGATAGCCCATAGGAACACAAAACAAAAAGGTAGAACCCACCTCTTCGGAAGATTCACGGTGTTTGGTCCGATACGGGAATTTCAGCCATGTACTCGCCTACGAGAGAGAAGTGGATGCCGGTGAAGCCGGGTCACACCCCAGAGAGCAATCTTGGACATACAAAGCACACAACACACCTATACTAACATGGTATGGCACCCCTAGCTTGTGTTGGGATCCATACGCTCCGTAGCCCCCCTCCCGGCGAAACCCTAGCCCCGCTGGAGAAATACCGGACTTATACGGAAACACGCGGTAACAGCGTCGAAATGGGGTAGCAATGTGGAACTATTTGCTTGGTTGTGCTAGGATAGCCCATAGGAACACAAAACAAAAAGGTAGAACCCACCTCTTCGGAAGATTCACGGTGTTTGGTCCGATACGGTAGTTTCAGCCCTGTACTCGCCTACGAGAGAGAAGTGGATGCCGGTGAAGCCGGGTCACACCCCAGAGAGCAATCTTGGACATACAAAGCACACAACACACCTATACTAACATGGTATGGCACCCCCTGGCTTGTGTTGGGATCCATACGCTCCGTAGCCCCCTCCCGGCGAAACCCTAGCCCCGCTGGAGAAATACCGGACTTATACGGAAACACGCGGTAACAGCGTCGAAATGGGGTAGCAATGTGGAACTATTTGCTTGGTTGTGCTAGGATAGCCCATAGGAACACAAAACAAAAAGGTAGAACCCACCTCTTCGGAAGATTCACGGTGTTTGGTCCGATACGGTAGTTTCAGCCCTATACTCGCCTACGAGAGAGAAGTGGATGCCGGTGAAGCCGGGTCACACCCCAGAGAGCAATCTTGGACATACAAAGCACACAACACACCTATACTAACATGGTATGGCACCCCCTGGCTTGTGTTGGGATCCATACGCTCCGTAGCCCCCCTCCCGGCGAAACCCTAGCCCCGCTGGAGAAATACCGGACTTATACGGAAACACGCGGTAACAGCGTCGAAATGGGGTAGCAATGTGGAACTATTTGCTTGGTTGTGCTAGGATAGCCCATAGGAACACAAAACAAAAAGGTAGAACCCACCTCTTCGGAAGATTCACGGTGTTTGGTCCGATACGGTAGTTTCAGCCCTATACTCGCCTACGAGAGAGAAGTGGATGCCGGTGAAGCCGGGTCACACCCCAGAGAGCAATCTTGGACATACAAAGCACACAACACACCTATACTAACATGGTATGGCACCCCCTGGCTTGTGTTGGGATCCATACGCTCCGTAGCCCCCCTCCCGGCGAAACCCTAGCCCCGCTGGAGAAATACCGGACTTATACGGAAACACGCGGTAACAGCGTCGAAAGGGGGTAGCAATGTGGAACTTTTTGCTTGGTTGTGCTAGGATGGCCCATAGGAACACAAAACAAAAAGGTAGAACCCACCTCTTCGGAAGATTCACGGTGTTTCCACCTCTTATTCTTTCAAATCTCTAGTCTTGTATTCGAGGAATCTCATTTTAGTGATGGATTTCGTTCTAATGTTTATAAATCATATTTATATTTTTACTAGACTTGTATTAGACCTATATAATGCAATTCCGAAGCCCAAAAATTTATTGGATGAATATTCGTATTATTTATTTTCTTTTGAATAATAATGGTTTTAATCGAAAATCGTAAATAAAACAAGTTTAAAACATCAAAATGAAAAAATAACTTTGGATCTTTCTTAGTCACACCAAAATGAAGCTTTGGTGAGATTTTGACCTTATTTGAGTTCAAAAGGTTTGAAACTCATCTCATTATCTTGAACTCTCTACTAGACTGTTCAAGATATCATATGTTACACAAGGTTTTTTCGTTCCATTCTTTATAAGACAGGTTTATATTTTTTTCTCGTTACTATATGACATAACACTACTATGTGCGTCGCCAATATATTTTTTCGATTTTTTTTGAATTATTTATGCTCATTTCAAGCTTGGTCAACCCTCTGTTTGACCAGCCGAAAAGCTTCTAGAAGGAAACACAGAGATTCGACCTGGGCTGTTGGATCGACGCCTTCTAGAAGGAATCGTGCATCGGACGGATGCGCTCGCAGTCACAGCGATCCGCGAGACGCTCGTTCTGCGCTCTGATTGGTTGGTCCGTTGGCCACATGGATGGATGGTTTCTATATGTTCTACATATGATTTCTTTGCTGTTAAGTATTAAACCTTGTTATTTAAATAAATAAATAGAAGAATACCCTTATTCAAAACATAATGAAACTTCATATTTACTAGAGCGATGATTTTTATCTGTTTTATATATGAATTTTCTATTAAACCATGTTATTTAAATAAAATATTAAAAAAAATAGAAAAATTATTGAAAACATAACGAAACTTCAGATTTACACTATATATGTACAATAGTTGTGTAGGAAATTAATTTGGCTGATGTAGACGAGATGCCAAAAATTGTTGAAGCACAAATGGGGGTGTTTACCCTAGCTTCACACCTCATTTGAAGCACTTTTCTCATGAGAATATAGCGATGGTTTGAAATGAGCATAAATAATTCAAAAAAAACAAAATGACATGAATCCAACGCACCATGTTGTTATTTGCGATATAGTTGCTCCTCAAATTTATTTGGATAATTTTGACAAGGTAGAATTTTTCATGAAATTACAAACGGGGGTGTTTACCCTAGCTTCGCACCTCATTTGAAGCACATTTCTCAACTTAGATACAAACATTATTCAAACATCATCCAACTATGTTCTAACTTAGATACATCACCAGTCAACATAAATACAACATTATTCAACAGAAATACAACACGAACTTAGTCCAAATAGCGTCGGGGCTTCTTTGTGATCCTTGGCTGTTTTGGTGGCGCTTTGCTCCTTGTGCTCATCTTGCTCACAGCTTCTGGTCTTCTCCTCTTGGTAGTCGGTACCTTGGCTTTCTTCTTTGAAACTACACCAGATCTGTACAAAACATAAAGGATCATGATAAATAAAAAAAAAATAAAAAAAAAAAATGAAAAATAAAAAACAAAACATACCCATCTACTGAAACTTGTGTGTCCATGGCAAAATCATCCAATGGAGCATCCAATGAAACTTGTGAGATCATGGCAGAATCATCCAATGGAGCATCCAGCGGATCAGCTGGAGCATCTGGAGCATCTGGAGCATCTGGAGCATCTGGAGCATCTGGAGCATCATGGACTTGATCATCATGAATAATCAGTTGGATCATGTACTTGATCATCATATGAATAATCAGCTGGAGCATCTGGAGCATCATCTGAATCACTTGACTGCTGAACATCATTTTCAAATGTTTCATCCGGCTGTTCATCATCATTTTGCTGTTGATCATCATATTGAAATGATGCATCCGGGTGCTGACCATCAGTTTCATCAGGCATACTCTCTCCAAACCCTGGATCGACTGCGTTATCACAATATTTGCCGAAATGACCGGTCCCACCACACCTTGTGCACTTACGCACCCTCGCTCCACCTCCACCTTCACTGCGACGTCGGTGTCGACTCTTCCTCGGTCTACCTGCAGCTCTCTTCAGAACCGGAGCACAAAGTTTGAATCCAGGGTCCAC
>JAPCYS010000735.1:0-20611 GCA_028641055.1 Alopecurus myosuroides
AAGCATAGCCCAGAAGAACACAATCTACGGTTTTTGGTCCAAGCTTGCGCTTCTTGGGAATTGGTATATTGACTTTCGCCAAACAACCCCAAGTACGTAGGTATGAGAGTTTCAATCTTTTCCTTTCCCATTCCTCAAATGGAGTAACAGTTTTATTCTTTGTGGGAACTCGGTTTAGGACATGACACGCCGTCATTAGCGCCTCCCCCCACCATGCCTTGGAGAGACCCGAAGTATCTAACATGGCGTTAACCAAATCAGACAGCGTTTGGTTCTTTCTTTCAGCCACCCCATTTGAATGAAGCGAGTAGGGATGCGTCCTCTCATGAATAATTCCATGTTCCACACAAAAAGAATTAAACTCTTTGGAAAAATACTCTCCACCACGATCAGACATAAGTCGTTCAATTTTACGATCAAGTTGGTTCTCAGCTTCGGCCTTATAGTTCTTAAAGTAAGTTAGAGCTTCATCTTTAGATTTCAGAAGATACACATAACAATATCTAGTGGAGTCATCAATAAGTGTTATGAAATATTTCTTTCCACCTTTTGTCAATACGCCATTCATCTCACAAAGATCAGACTGGGTAAGTTCTAGTTGTGCCAAGTCTCTTGCCTCCGCAGTCTTATGAGATTTGCGAGGTTGCTTAGGTTAAACACACACTTGACATTTGGAACCTTTAATAGTAGTGAATTTCGGAATTAAACTCATATTTGCTAATCGCGTCATGCAGCCAAAATTAATATGACAAAGTCGTGAATGCCAAACATCACAATCATTATCGTGCCAAACATTGTTAATAATTTTGGTGCAAATATCTGACAAGGATAAGCGGAACAAGCCTCCGCACTCATAGCCTTTCACAATAAATTGTCCATACTTGGAAATTACAACTTTATTAGACTCGAAAACCAATTTAAAACCATCTCGACATAAACTTGAGCCGCTGACGAGATTTTTATTGATGGAGGGCACATAATGAACGTTCTTCAGTCGCACGATCTTCCTCGAAGTAGACTTCAGATCGACCGTACCAATACCCCGATTATTAGCATGTGACCCGTTCCCCATCAGCACGGGGGGAGTCCATGTGACCTGATAAGAAGAGAACATGGAAGCATCAGCACAAACATGTACATTGGCACCTGTGTTAATTGACCATTCAGGTGAATGACAAACTGAAAGAATAATGGGAACTATACCGTACCTAATATCCTTCATCTCAGTGTCGCCAATGACAATATTAGCGGTCTTGCCGCTATTCTCCAGCTGCTGCAACTCATAACGTCTTGGGCATTTTGGAGCCCAATGAGTTAGGTCACCACACACATGGCAGGACCCCTTCTACTTCTTGAAGTTGGTAGAGTACGAAGGCTTAAACTTGCCATCAGGTTTGCCTTTAAACTCGGATTTCTTTTTGTTATATTTAGGCTTGTTGGGCGGGTAGTGTTTCTTCTGTACCACATGGGCAGCAGGACCTACCTCAGCAGCCCGAGCACGTGTATCCTTTGCTCTCGCATTCTCATCCACATCAAGAGATCCGATGAGGTCCGAAACGGAAAACTCCTGTCTCTTGTGTTTCAGAGAAGTAGCAAAGGTGCTCCATGAAGATGGAAGCTTGGCAATAATGCCTCCAGCCACAAACTTGTCCGGTAACATACACTTAAAGTGCTCAAGTTCTTTAGCGAGTGACTGTATCTCATTAGGCTGTTGAACAACAGAGAGCTCATCAGTCATCTTGTAGTCATACAATTGCTCCATGACGTCCAGCTCGCTGCCAACATCCGAGGCTCCAAATTTGGCCTCGAGCGCAACCCACATATCCTTTCCGTTGTCAAACGACATATAAGGATCCACAATGGAATCATCAATTATACCGAGGAGGGCACTTTTAAACATAGTGTCCATATTCTCAAAAGCTTCCAGCTGTGTTGGATTGAGATCGCCCTCAGGCTTGCCCTTGGTGGCCGCATAGCAGCGCAAGGTTTGAAACCATAGCACTGCTCTCGTGCGCCACCTCTTATAGTCCACACCCTTGAAAGGGTTTGGCCTTGTCGCCGCAATGATAGACGGTGCAGGTGCAGTAAATTGCCTATAATCAGGTTTTTGGATTGTTGAATATATAAGAAATTTAGCATATGATTTAATCCGAAATAGCATTAAGTAAATCATGATAGTAGCAATTACACTAAGCATGCAAATATCTAGCACAATGGAAGAATAGATCCGATCTACGGCAAGAACTAGACATAGGAATTCCAGTAATATCTCATACAGATGGAATAGAGATACGTACGATGCAGCGGTAGAGGCACCGCCTGTGTTGTTGTCCATGTTGTCGCCCATGTCGTCGATGAAGAGGTTGCCGAGGTCGGGGAAGAAGTCGTCGTTGTGGAAGTAGTCGCTGTCAGCAGTCGCGCGAGTGTGCTCCCCAAAAACCTGATCGTCCCTCTTCCGTACAGGATCACAAGAGGCGGGGTTCCGGAGGCCTGCTGTCCCTCCACGCGGTGCACGCCGAAAGAAGGGATGGAGAAGGCTTGATTGGCGGCGCAATGCTTTGGAACGGTGCGAAACCATATGTTGAAGTGGTTGCTAGGGTTTACCGTATGCGCGTATTTATATGCGGGCTGGGAGAGACGTGGGCGTAACTCCACGCTGAGTCGGTTCGATTCCACGATCCAGAAAGGAAACGGAAACGGTTTAGGAATTAACGCGTCCGTTAATTACCAAGTTAATGACACATTAAATTTTCCCAAGCGACAAAATAAACGCTCTCGGCTCAGCTCATTCCCGCAACCCGCGGCGCGTCGTGACGAGGCGAGGCGTGGCGAGGCCGGCGGCGGAGGAGGAGCGCGCGTGTGACACACCTCTCCTCTTGCCTTACCAACTCATACATGAGCTAGAATGGCTCACCTTATAAGGTGGTTCCACTCTCTCCAAACTAGCAGTATGGGACTAAACTTTAGTCTCACTCCCCACTTGTATTATTCATAAATGGGCCCTGACAATTTCAGAATTTATTGGGTTTAGTTGGGCCACATGGTGCAGCCCATAAATTCCAACAATATATTCATATGCAGATGGAATCAATGAATTGTGGTAGAATAATTACTCAGTTAATCACCGAGTGGCAATTGAGAGTGCTACTAATTAACTTGCTGCTAGGCGCATGCATATGTTGCCGCTGGAATGTAGCAGTAGTAGTAGCTCAGAGCTTGTGCCGCCACCCCTTCCCCGCCGGCGGCTGTCGCGCCGCCAGCCCAGCCCATGCCCACGCCTACCACTGGCGCCATCATCGTCATCGTCACCTGTGCCGTGGCGGATGAAGCAGGGTACGCCCAGAAGTCCCCGCCGCCGTCGAGCCAGTTCACGGGCCACGTCATGGAGGAGGAGGAGTGTTACGATAATTACGCATGCAAGATCATAGACGACACGGAGGCACGATATTTGTTAACGCAGTTCGGCACTTAACGCCTACATCTGCGGCGCATGACTACGGGCGCTCCTCCCCAAAGATACCGCAACGGCCGCCCTAGGCGCCGGCACAAGCCGCCGGCTCCCCCTGTGTGCCTATTGCTATCAAGTCGTCGTGGTTACATTGTGTGGCACCCCGCACATTATATGAGAGGCCAACGGGTACAAGAGTTCGACTCCAATACTACTCGTACCTAGCCACACCTAATACAACTCCAAGTCCTAACGTAACCCCTTCGTACAAATATTCGACACAAATACAACAAACTTCACCTTGGCGAATATTCTCCACCACCTTGAGTTCGTCCAAGCGTCAAACTTCCATGTACTCCGGACATGGGTTGTCTACTTCGTAGCTTACTGAGAGCTACCCGACGAGTCTGCCGCAGACCCGCCGCCTCCGTGGAACACAGCTGCTACTCCCGTAACTTCAGTCTCCATGACTCACCTGCAACAGTGCTTCCTCGCAACTTATAAAGATGCGAAGATGTTCTCTTTCCCATCATCACGGTCACCTTATTTTTCATGATTCGCATGGTCGTCTTATTCCGATCACAACGGAAAATCATACCACCATCATGAAGAACTCCAAGCCAAATTAGATTCCTCTTCAGCCCTGGCACATGCCTGACTCCCCGAAGCACTCGCTCTACTCCGTCAAACATCTTGATTTTGATGTCACCTACTCCAGCAACACGGTGGCCCGTGTCATCGCCCATGTAGGCTGTATCAAGCTCACCAGACTTGTACGAAGAGAACCACTCTCTATTGGGCGTCGCATGAAACGAGCTAGCTGAATCCAACATCCACGCTTCACGTTTTGTTGACCGTCTATCTGATACTAAGAGAACGTCGTTGTCCGAGTCACCACTTTGAGTTACTACATTAGCACTTGATCCACCACCGAGATCTGGACAGTCCTTCTTGATATTTCCCCACTGCTTGCACTTGTAATATTGCACCTTCTTCTTTTTCCTGTTCTTCCCCGTCTCATGTCCCTTCCTGCCTGACTCACCCTTGACCAGCAAACCAACACCATGAGAGACTTCCTCCGCGTTGTTCTTTTTCCTCATATCATAGGATAATAACGCCGCAGTGATATCCTCAAGCTGAACGGTCTCCTTGCCGTACGTCAACGTAGTGATCAAATGCTCATAGGACGGTGGCAACGAATAAAGAAGAAGAATCGCCCTATCCTCGTCGTCAATCTTCACACTCAGACGTGCTAGATCCGTGACAACCTGATTAAAGGCATCCATGTGCTCCACAAGATCCGACCCTTCCTGCATCTTGAGCCTATAGAATTTTTGCTTCAAATACACCTTGATCGTTGCAGTCTTGGACATAAACTGACTCTCCAGCTTCTCCCAAATCTTTTTCGGCGAATTCTCATCCATCACATGATACATGACCTGGTGCGACAGACACAACCGTATGGTCCCGGCTGCTTGCATCTGCAATTCCTCCCAGTCATCATTGTCCATCTTAGCCGGCTTGACATCCCGCAACACCTTCAAGCATCCCCTGTTGTGCCAAAACATCCTTCACCCTCGTCTGCCATAGCGCGAAGTTTCCAATCCCATCGAACTTTTGCACTTCAAACTTGGTACCCGGTGGCGCCATGATCTACAGCTGACTGGCGAGGAATAACTTCCGCTCAACCTCGGATGTCTTGTTTTGCCTTGATCGTCAATGCCCTCCGATGAACTCCCGTTGTATCAGTGATCCTAATTCTGCCAATAGATTTGCACGATCTATCAAGAAACCTCTCCGCTGCACTTGTTCGCCCTTCAGAAAATTTCCGTGAAATCTGATCGTAATCGTAGGTCCTCCTCCACCTTATTTTTCTGAACTTGCAAACGATTTTTCTGTGCTATTTACTGGCCTCCATTGCCTCTCCTTTTATATTGGCTCGGGTACGCCCAGCCCTTCTTTTCCTTGCTCGTCACGGAAACCGAGTCGTTGTATTCAAAGCCACCACTGGTAGAAAATAGGCCTATAGTCCCGGTTCGCCAGGGCCAGTAGTACCGGCCGCGCAACCGGGACTAGCTATGCGCGACTAAAGACCCCCCCCCCTATAGTCCCGCCGCTTACGGACCGGAACTACAGGCCCATCCACGTGGGTGCCAGGAGTCCGTCGCGGCGGAGGACCTTTAGTCCCGGTTCTTGTGGCTAACCGGGACTGAAAACCTGCGCAGGTTTAGGGTTTTAGGCCCCCTAAACCTGGTTTCTTTTTAATTTGTTTTGTTTTATTTCTTTTATATTTTATTTTGTGTTTTATTTTAATTTTGATGAAGTTTCAGTACACATATATATATATATTTTACGCTACTATATACATGCATATATATATATATATATGAAATTTCAAACAAGGAGAATTCAATAGGAATATATAATATATATTCAATATCGGGTGACCATATACAACCTCGAAAAAGTTTCCATATTACACAATTAAGATGGATGACCATACACAAATTCGAACAAGTTTCAAAGTACTCGGGGCTGCAGATGCGTATAATAGTCATCGTTGGTGGACGTATGGTGTTCTCCTTTGGAATCGATGACATGCCTAAGGAAAAATCCTGCTATTTCCTCTTGAATTGGTCGGAAGCGAGCTTCTGGAGTAAGCGCCCTCCGCAAGTTATTGAGACTCATCCGCGTGGTCTCGTCCTTCTTCCTCTCAGAGATTTCTTTCCGTATGTTCTCACAGACATAGTATCCACATAGACCGGTCCCCGGTGGCTACTTATCCACACCTTTGACCACATTTTAAAATTATAGCTGATGTTTGAATCCACCGACACGTTCATGTGAGAACCGTCTCCAAAATCTACATTGCAAATAAAATTAAATGAACAAGGGAGTTATTAGCTACTGCTTATTAGGAAATGAACAAAAGAGACCGATCGATATAGAGCGCAAATGATTGAAAATAATTAACTTTGCATCATTTTTCTCATGTCGATCCAAAGCTTTGTATCTGAATTCATAGAGTCAATGATAAAAACTGTGGAGGTGACAAGTTCAATTTTTAGCAGAATCCAGTGGAACCTGCGGACACGTTACATGCACAGTCATGCATAACTTATCGATTAGACATACCATGCATGGAGTAAACAAAAGAGAATGGGAACATGAGAGAAACACTCACCCAAAATGGTAAGGAAATAGAATATAACTTTTGAGTTCATGCTTTCTAAGAAAATTGTACAAGTCTTTCTCCACGTCTTCGGGGTGACGTTCTAACATAGTTCCATTAATGATTTGTGGGTCAATGAACCCAACATCATGGATGAGTCTTATTTTGCATTCCCAAATCTTCAATCTGCATAATGGCGTACGCAACAATATAGTTAGGACAATATAGTTAGGACAATAGTGTAGGCAATGAAGAACGAGATGAGGTAGAAATAAATCACTTACAGAACGTAGCAACTCAGGATAGATTTGTCGAGCTCGCGCAGATTGAACAGCTGGAACAATTCACTCAGCTCAACTTGTACAGAGTACTTTTTGGTGTGATGCTCCTCTGTAACATCCACATACACAAATTCTTTGTCGGTCCATGACATGAATTGTTTGTACCAACGTAGCAGACTTTGCATTAGTGGTGGTAGATCCTTTTCCTTCGTAGGCTCGACGAGAGGCCCTTTCTTCTCATATTGTAATGCTACCTCAGCCATTGGCGCATCGTCCAGGCCTAAAAAGAGACGAAGAGACATACCGGCCTCGGACGCATTTTCCATGGCAGTAGCTACAGTCAATCCCATTGCTGCCACAGCTCTTATGACCTCGGGGTCCTATTCCGGACCGGCTTTCACTATGAGCGGGGGGATCGATTGTTTACTCTGCATCCCGAGCTGGTCAACTTGTTTCCCGCTTTTTTTTATTTTTGGTTTCTCCTCCTCCAATATTTTTGCTTGCTTACGAAGTTCAATATCATAGTCTTTAGGCAAATTCTTCTCGGCTTGGGACGGTGTCGACAAAAAACCCGTAGCCCTCTTGTCTACAATCGGAGGGAATACTTCCTTGGGCTCAGGCTCCTTTAGCGCCTTCTGACGGGCCTTCCATTTCTCAACGTCAGCCTTCACGGCCAATTTGGTTTCAGCATCACTAAGTTCCCAAGGCCTTGTGGGGATAGGCTTCAGTGATGGCTCCGGTACCCGTGTGGTCTTAGGTACATAAGCCTCCGGGTTAATAGTCCAAGAGCGGGTTCCTTGCTGTCCGCCTGCTTCTGTTTCTTCGCTGGAGGAGGAATGGGGGGCGACGACTGCTTATCCTCCGGAGGAGGAATGGGGAGCGACGGCTGCTTAACCGCCGGAGGAGGAATGGGGGGCGACGGTTGCTTACCCGTCGGAGATTGTGGATCGGGGGACGGCGTTGAATGGCGTGAAGGAGGCGTAGGTGAACCAGCACCAGCACCACCACCACCACCAGCACATGCACCATCGGAGGGGGTGGACTTGTTAGCCTTGGCGTCTCGCCTGGAAACACTATGTATTTTTTTTCCATAGAATGAACTGGCGCTTGACATCTCCAAGTCTTCTCTCCCCTTCGGGTGTAGCTATGCCAATCTCCAGGTCCTCAAACCCTTGGACTATGTCTTCCACCGTGACACGAGCATAGCCATATGAAATGGGGTTGTTGTGATGGAGTGCTCCAGGTGTATAGGGTAAAGCACTGCCTGTAGCTACCTTCATGGAAATGTTCCCCACGGGATAATGCAGATCACATTCTTTCATCTCCTTTACATCATCCACGGGGTAGTGAGGCTCCGGTGCACGACTCTCGGTCATCGGTGCATTAGCACCTGCAGGCGGGGCCTCCGTGGAAGCCATGCTTCTTCTCCGCTGATCCGCTGCATGTTCTTCATGCGGCCCTGCAGCCGCCGCTGTTTCTTTCTCAACTATTCCCGCCACGGTCTGCTTCAACTCACTAACTTCCGTTGCAAGCTTCGACAGAAGATCTGCAGCTTCGACAGCAGCCCGGTCCATATTTCTCTTACGGCTTCTGTAACAGTACGGGTCACCCTTCTGGGAAAACCCTACTTTCCACGGCAATCTGCCTTTGCCTCGTATATGTCCTCCGTGTTCAGGATTCCCGAGGGCATGGGTCAGTTGGTCTCTCTCTCTGTTGAACGTGATCCAGCCCTGTTGAGCTTTGGTCATTGCCTCAACAAGGTTTTTTGTGGGAGCAAACGTTTTCTGCCGATGAACACACTCCCCTGTCTCCGGGTCAAGCGATCCCCCATGCCCGTACCACCACATTTTGGCTCTTTCGTCCCATCCCTCTGTACCTAGAGGGATTCCTCTTGCCCTCAGGCCGTCCTCCATCGCCTGCCACTTAGGCGCCGAAACGCGGTATCCTCCTGGCCCATGATGGTACTGTTTCTTATCCGCAATAGCCTTATTTTTTTCGACATTTCCTTGAAATGCTCCGATTTCTTCTGCGTCATAAATTCTGTCCAATCATCTCTCAGTTTCTCATGTTGTCCAGTGAAAAGCGGAGTCTTTCCCTTGCTGACATATTCACGGAACAATTTTTTCTTGAAGTTCCGGAATGCTTCGGCCATCTTCTGAAGAGCGAACTCTTTGACTAGCCTCCTCCTCTGACGTCCACCCGGAACCTCCTCACCAAATTCATCTTTTTTGTGGTATTCCGGAGGTAGAATGAAATGTACCATAAGCTTTCTGAACATCTCCTTTTTGTTCTCTTGTGGACATAACTGAAACCAAGACGTGCTTTCTTTGGCTCCTTCCATTCCTGGATGGTGATCGGGACAGTGTCTCTAACAATGACTCCGCATTAGTTGATAAACTTTGTGGTGTGCTGTAGGGGCTTGCCGGTTACACCGACCTCTTCGATGGTATATGTTTCGGAATCTTTCATCGCCTTGGATTTGCCACGCGTTGTCGTACTCGATCCGGCCGAGGGCTAAAATAAGAAAGAGAGTCGCGCGCGTTAGTGCATATGTATTCACATTTCAGTAAGTTTGTATCACGAGAGGCTCAATGTATATATATATATATATATATACCTCGCCGGAGGTGGTTGTTCTTTGCAATTGGAGATCGTCGTTTATCGACGGTTGACCTCCGTCATCAATGTCCATTCCTTCACCTCCTTGATCATCCACAATGTCTGTTCCTTCTTCACCTCCTTGATCATCGACAATGTCTGTTCCTCCTTCACCTTCTTGATCCTCAAGGTTCAGATAAGAAGAGATTATATCATGTTCTCCGGCTATGATATCTAATAGATAACCTTCAGCCTCCTGTTCCACCGTCGGGTCTTTATTGTCCGCCATATGTCACTCCTGCAGACATGCATGTAGTAAAAATTAATTAAGTATATAGGAGACTTAGCAAATATTGTCGTAGAAGGAGAGAAAACAGATTGCTAGGGTTTTGGGTGGAAGAACGATGACCACCGGAGGGGGAAAACCATACTTTAGAGGTGTGTCCAAGATTAGTTTCTCAAATGACTTGGAGAACCCCATAGCTAGGTTGCATTTGCTTTCCTGGTCATTTTGGTATATTACACTTAATATTCTGAATTTATTGAATTAAAACTTATTTTCATTATTTTAATGAATTTAATACAAATTCAAATATGGTCTCATTTTGAACTTTGTCAAACATGATTGAAAATGATATAAACAGATAGCTTACATTTTTCTGAACATTTTGCATATTTTTCCATAATTTTTGGAATTATAAATTAAAAGTTATTTTATTTAGAAGATTAGTTATGTTCTGTAATTCCATATAAAGTGGGCCCCACGTGTCACGATGACGTCATCAAAAAAAAAATCTCGCCAACAGTGGCCAGGTGACGTCATCATGACGTCACCCCTGGCGTCACACGGTGGCCGACGGTTGCAGTTTAGCCTCTCGGGTCTCCGGCGATTCCGGCCACGGGGGAGGGAACGGAGATGGGGAGGAGGCCACAGCCACTGTTCGATGGCGTTGTTCGATGGCGTTCGTTCGAGGGCGACGGCGACGGCCCGCGGGGAACCTACCGGAGAGACGGCGACGGGGCGGGGGCGGAGCAGGGTGGAGTCGGTGGAGAGAAGGGTGCGCCGACGGCGACGGCGACAGCGCGGTCCTTTGCGCGGGCGACGGCGACGGCGCGGTCCTCTGGGCGGGCGACGGCGACGGCGACGAGGCAGAAGACGAGCGGGCGCCGGCGCGAGGGTTTGGGACTTAGAATTTTGGGGCAGGAAGGCATCGCGCATATATAGGTGCAGCCTTTAGTCCCGGTTCGTGCCAGCAACCGGGACTAAAGGTCCCTCCCCGGACCTTTAGTCCCGGTTGGTGTCACGAACCGGGACTAAAGGTGCAATTTTTCGCGGCGTTTTTGTTCCCGCGCAGAACGAGTCTTTAGTCCCGGTTCGTGACACGAACCGCGACTAAAGGTGGTTATTCAAATACTTTTCCTTTTCCCAAACTTAAAAATACAAATAATATATCGGAAAATTCATAAAAATAAAACTAATTCTTTTTAAAATCTTAAAAATACAAATAATATATCAGAAAATTCAGAAAAATAAAATTAATCATAAAGATTGACACACATCTTGAATATATATATAGATAAAAAAGGCAGTACATAATGGCTAGAGTGGATCTAAACCTAAACGGAGAGCATAGATGCATGATCTGATATCTCCTAGTCATACTCCTGCCTAGGCCTATAGTACATGTACTCGTAGTCGTCGTAGTCGCCGCCGTTGTCGTCGTCACTATCGTCTGATGGTGCTCTGCACTCCCTCGGAGGATCACGACTCCAGGACTGGGCCTGAGGGTAGCGCAGGCGGGGGATATCGCCGGCCCTGATGTAGTCCATGACGCTCTGTAGAGTCCGGCCGGACCACCATAGCCGACGACCGGCCTCGTGTAAGTTCCCAGGAGGCAGACCGTCCTCCTCATACCTGGCGAGCGCCCTCTCACACCGATTGATGAAGAAGGCATCCCAAGTATGCTAGTTATCGGGATGCCAACTGGGATTCCTCCGCTGCTCCGGCGTGAGCTCGTGATAGTAGTGGTTCGTGATGGCCTCCCGACGCGCCACACCTTGAGGAAGAGGAGGGACCGGCACTCCTCCGGCGCTCAGCATCGAACCGGCGGAACGTTGTAGCCGCACGGGCAGGGGTAGTTCGAGGCAGAAAGTGCCTCCGCCTGGATGAATGTTAGAGTGGGTACGGTAGAAGCCATGAGAGAGTGGTGAGTTTGTATATGTTTATGCCAATGGTGTGGCAATGCATACATATATATAGCGAGAAGAAAACATCCCTTTAGTCCCGGTTGGGGACACCAACCGGGACTAAATGGGTTAGGGTTTCGTTTGGACCAATCAGATAGAATCACATGGATCGTGTGTTTCTTTAAACCGCTTGTGAGTCGTTGGATCCGGGGTGTGTTTCTTTCGAGCTGTTGTGAGCCGTTCGATCAGGGCTACGGTGTGTTTCTTTCAAGCTGTTGTGAGCCGTTGGATGAGGTGGTTTCTTAACCGTTGGATCAAAACCCTAGCACAACACTTTGTGAGCCAGAGGACCCTATATATAGCCCACCTTCATACACCGGTCAGTTCATCGAGCAAATACAAAACATCCGGATTCGCCATCATACGTCCTGCCGTGCATTTGGTATGCATATTGCACCCAGTAGCCACGGTGGGGCTGTATGATGGCGATACCGATTGTTTTGTTCTACATCCCCCTTTAAGGTTTGATACATCGTATATTCAGTTTATCGAGCAAATACAAAACATCCGGATTCGCCATCATACGTCCTACCGTGCATTTGGTATGCATATTGCACCGAGTAGCCACGGTAGGGCTATATGATGGTGATACTGATTGTTTTGTTCTACACCCCCCCCCCCCTTTAACACATCCATCCATGCTTGGTTCAGTGTTCACTTTGAGCTCGGGTAGTAATGTGCAACTATTTGCTTGGTTGTGTTTGGGTGGCGCGTGGCGCGGGAGTTGTGACGCGTGGCCAGGAGGGCGCGGTATAAACTGTCGCGCCTCGAGCGCGTCTTCTTCTCTCCACGCACTGTCGCGCTTCCACGCCTCCGAGGAAGGAAATATTTTGCAAAGGAGTTAGTCTTAAACACATCAGAGATAATATAATTCACATGATCCATTCAAAAAAGTTTGGTACACAATAAATTATTACACATCAATTCTTCCCTTTTGTCCCTGCTTTCTTACGATTTGGCCGTATCCATGGAGCATCCTCATCATTTAACATAATGCTTGGGTCAGTGTTGACTTTGAAGGGCGGAATTTCACCAAACATATTATAATCTTCTGACATGTCTGTCTTGTCCTCCACTCCCACGATATTTCTTTTCCCTGAAAGAACAATGTGGCGCTTCGGATCATCGCATGATGTACTGATCGTTTTCTTATCTTTCCGTTTCCTCGGTTTGCTACTCATGTCCTTCAAATAGAAAACCTGAGCGACATCTTTGGCTAGGACGAATGGTTCGTCAAGGTAACCAAGATTGTCGAAATCCACCATTGTCATTCTGTATTGCTCGTCCACCTTTACCCCCACCTCCTGTTAGCTTGAACCATTTGCACCGGAACAAAGGGACCTTAAAGGAGGGTCCATAGTCAAGTTCCCATATCTTCTCTATGTAACCATAATATGTGACCTTTTTCCCAATCTCGGTTGCTGCATCAAAGCGGACACCACTGTTTTGGTTGGTGCTCTTTTTATCTTGGGAGATCGTGTAAAATGTATTCCCATTAATCTTGTACCCTTGGTAAGTCGTTATAGTCGAAGATGGTGTCTTGGCCAACATGTACAGCTGATCTCCAACATCATTGTCATTCATTAAATGTTTTCGCAACCAACTGCCGAAAGTCTCCATGTGGGCCTTTCTACTCCATGATTCAGGCTTCCCCGGATTGTCCGAGCGTAAAATATTCTTGTGTTGCTCGAAGTACGGAGCCACCAAGCTCGAATTTTGCAGAACTGTGTGGTGTGCTTCAGTCATAGAATGACCGTCCATACATATCGTTGATTTCCTTCCGATCGTGCCTTTTCCAATTAGTCTCCCCTCGTACCGTGATTGAGGAATACCAATCGGCTTAAGGTCAGGAACATAGTCAATGCAGAACTCAATTACCTCCTCATTTCCATAGCCCTTTACGATGCTTCCTTCTGGCCTAGCACGGTTACGAACATGTTTCTTTAATACTCCCATAAACCTCTCGAAGGGGAACATATTGTGTAGAAATACAGAACCGAGAATGGAAATCTCTTCGACTAGGTGGACCAGGAGGTGCGTCATGATATTGAAGAAGGATGGTGGAAACACCAACTCGAAACTGACAAGACATTGGACCACATCGTTTTGTAACCGTGGTAGATCTTCTGGACTGATTACCTTCTGAGAGATTGCATTGAGGAATGCACATAGCTTCACAATGGCTACTCGAACATTTTCTGGTAGGAGCCCCCTCAAAGCAATCGGAAGCAATTGCGTCATAATCATGTGGCAGTCGTGAGACTTCAGGTTTTGGAACTTTTTGTCCTCCATATTTATTATTCCCTTTATATTCGATGAGAAGCCAGATGGGACCTTCATACTGCTCAGGCATTCAAAAAAAATGACCTTCTCTTCTTTGGTAAGAGCGTAGCTGGCACGACCTTGAAACCATTCCGGATGCCGGTTATCTGGGTCTTTCAAAAGTTGCTGGTCCTGCCGTGCTTCCTTTGTATCATTTGTCTTCCCATACACGCCCAAGAAGCTTAGCAGGTTCACGCAAATATTCTTCGTAACATGCATCACGTCGATTGCAGAGCGGACATCTAGTACTTTCCAATACTGTAGCTCCCAAAATATCGATTTCTTTTTCCACATGGGTACGTGCCCGTCAACTCCCAGCGGAACTGATTGCCCGCCAGGACCCTTTCCAAAGATGACTTTCAAATCCTTAACCATATCAAATAACTCAGCTCCAGTACGTTCCGCAGGCTTCGGCCGGTGATCTGCCTTGCCGTTGAAATGCTTGCCTTTCTTTCTTACGTTATGATTTCGGGGAAGAAATCGACGATGACCCAGGTACACGTTCTTCCTACAATTATCCAAAAATACACTTTCAGTCTCTTGTAAGCAGTGCGTGCATGCTTTGTATCCCTTATTTGACTGTCCCGAAAGGTTACTGAGAGCAGGCCAATCGTTGATGGTTACAAAAAGCAACGCTCGTAGGTTAAATTTCTCTTCTTTAAGCTCATCCCACACAGGTACACCAGGTCTGCCCCACAACTGTAAAAGTTCATCAACTAATGGACTTAGGTACACATCGATGTCGTTGCCGGGTTGCTTCGGACCTTGGATGAGCACTGGCATCATAATGAACTTCCGCTTCATGCACAACCAAGGAGGAAGGTTGTAGATGCATAGAGTCACGGGCCAGGTGCTATGGCTGGAGCTCTGCTCGCCAAAAGGATTCATGCCATCAGTACTTAGACCAAATCTTATGTTCCTTGCGTCAGCTGCAAAATCTTTGAACTCTCTGTCGATCTTTCTCCATTGCGTTCCATCAGCGGGGTGTCTCAACTCCCCGTCGGAGTTACGGTCCTCTTTGTGCCATCGCAATAACTTGGCATGCTCTTTGTTCCTGAACAGGCGTTTCAGCCGAGGTATTATAGGAGCATACCACATCACCTTGGCAGGAACCCTCTTCCTGGATTTCTCGCCCTCAACATCGTCACCAGGGTCATCGCCTCTGATCTTATAACGCAATGCAGTGCATACAGGGCATTCATCCAAATTCTCGTATGCACCGCGGTAGAGGATGCAGTCGTTAATGCATGCATGTATCTTCAGAACCTCTAAACCTAGAGGGCAGACAACCTTCTTTGCTTCATACGTACTGGCGGGCAACTCATTATTCTTCGGAAACATATTCTTCAACATTTTCAGCAAATTTTCAAATGATGAGTCAGCTACACCTTCCCGTGCCTTCCATTTCAGCAAATCCAGTGTGCAGCCCAGCTTTTTCAGACTATTGTCGCATCCTGGGTACAGCGACTTCGTGTGATCCTCTAACATGCGATCCAAATTCTCCCTCTCCTTGTCGGTTTCGCAGCGTCTCCGTGCATCAGCAATGGTCCGACCAAGATCATCAGCGGGCTCATCATGTGCCTCTTCTTCACCTTCACCAAACCCTTCCCCACCTTCGGCATCATCCTCCATGAAAGTATCACCGAAAGCGTAATCTTCTTCATCTTCTTCCATTCTAACCCCTTTTTCTCCATGCTTGGTCCAACAATTATAGCTTGGCATGAAACCGTGCCGAAGCAGGTGCATGTGAACGAGTTTTGAGGAGGAGTGACCCTTCTCATTCTTACATTCAGCACATGGACAGATAATAAAACCTCGCTGCTTGTTCGCATTTGCCACTACGAGGAAATCTTTCAAACCCGTAGTGAACTCGCCGGAGAGTCGGTTACCGTTCATCCACTGCCGATTCATCTGCATTATTATTATATAAAGTATATAATTAACCATCATGCATTTGTTAAACTAACTAGCTGGAAATAATAAATGAAAGGTTCAAGTTGCTAACCGCGATCGCGGAGGTAAAATAAATGAAAACGCTCAAGTGCGGCTCGGACACTTCATATCATGTGTGTTTCATGCTCTCGGGCATTTCATCAAACACCTTGTGTGCATAGGAGGAGCAAAAAGCAAACCCACCACCCCTTGTGAATATTGTGAGTAGAAGTGACACCAAATGTGGCTAAGTGCAGCCACCTGAGCCTATATATAGGGATGGGCCTTTAGTCCCGGTTGGCCTGGACAACCGCGACTAAAGGCCTTGGGGACCTATTAGTCCCGGTTGGCCAGGCCAACCGGGACTAAAGCCCCTCCCGTCCGCCAGCTGTGGACCGAGCGCGCTGGGCCTAGGCTGTTGTCGCGGGTCTCCTCCCGAACCGCGACTAGAGACCCCTATAATCGCGGGTCGATACTTTTGGGGACTAATGGGGGCATATGGAAGTCCTATTTTCTACCAGTGCACAGTTTTTGTCTCCAACTCGGGTTCAACTTCACAGCCAAACCCAGCATGCATGCACTTAAGGAATCTCCAAATCATACGTGCGTGTGCAGCTCTGGACCCACCATGCATGTGCACTAGTCCAATTCGGCACGACATGCAATTTTTCTTTCCTTGTGTCTGCCTGCACCAGAAGACCTTCTGCCACACGTTTACGCGTCTCGTGCACCTGGTGACCTGACTTTCCCCTACTTATCCGTGTACACCGGAAAACGTTCGCCGAAAGTTCAGACTGCAAGCTTCTTGTCCTGTTTCTTGATTCTTCGCCCGCGTCTGTCTCCTTCCCTGTCGCACGTGCTTGCCACGCCGACCCTGCCGTAACAGTCGCCACCTCGCGCATCATCTGTGCACGAGCCATGTGCACCATGGCCACCCGCATCGTCGACACAACTCGTCCGCAGTGCCACGACGCCGCCTGTGTGCAACACCGAGCGCATCTTTTTGATGCTCTCCCGCTCCGATCTATTCGGCCGTCCTCCACGTCTGGTCGCCGATCTGATCGCGAGCCAAAGCGCCGCCTCCACGACGTCTTCCTCGGCCACTATGTCGGTCCCATCGCCACGTCTAGCCGATCTCTACCGGTTTGCAGCCCATCGGACGGTCGAGGCCTCCTGCCCGAAGTGTCCGATACCACCGACCGCGTCCGCGATCGCCGCCATGCTCCACCTTGTGCCTATCAGACGTTTCCAGGCGCCCGCCGAGCATGAACCTCGTACCTCCAGATGATCTTCCGCATAGCCTTGACCAGGCTCTGATCCAACTTGTTACGATAATTACGCATGCAAGATCATAGACGACACGGAGGCACGATATTTGTTAACGCAGTTCGGCACTTAACGCCTACATCAGCGGGGCATGACTACGGGCGCTCCTCCCCAAAGATACCGCAACGGCCGCCCTAGGCGTCGGCACAAGCCGCAGGCTCCCACTGCGTGCCTATTGCTATCAAGTCGTCGTGGTTACATTGTGTGGCACCCCCCCCACATTATATGAGAGGCGAACGGGTACAAGAGTTCGACTCTAATAGTACTCGTACCTAGCCACACCTTTTTTTTGAGAATAACGGGGGGGAGAGGTTCCCCACCGCTCGAATATATTACCCGAAACTGTCCCTCAAAAACGGACCAGACGTTTTACAAGTTGGAAGCATTACAGGGGGTTAAAGGGGATAGATTACATCCAATTACAAGCGCAAGGCATGAGACAAAAAACCCCGCAGGGTTTCAGCAGATGAGCGGTCCTCAGTCTTCAACCGGTGGCTCCAACAGGCAGTGTCCGAAGTGGCGCGTCGAAGAATGTCTGAAGCCGAACACGGGACCTGGTTGAAGACGACGTCGTTCCTCCCTTTCCAGAGCTGCCACAGGATAGCACCGATGCAGATTTCCCAGGAGCCCTGAGTGGACGTAATCGGCGAGGGGATGTTCCAGATGGAACACGGGTAGGGGATACATCATCCGAGCTTAGCCCAGACCTCGGAGGCAATGGCGCAGTCAAATAGGATGTGGCGAGTGGTCTCAGAGGCTCCGCAAGAGGCACAAGATGGAGAAGGAGCGCAGTTCTTGCGGTGGAGGTTAGCCCGAGTGCTAAGGCGATCCGAGTTGGCAAGGAGACAGAAGATTTTAATCTTGGGGGGAAGGCGGGAGCGCCAACACGTGATCGAAGAGGAGTCGAGGACACACCCGGGGGCGGTGATAGAGTAGACCGCACGAGTGCTGAAGGCGGAGGACGGCCCCCAAGCGAGTGTGCGGTGGTCCTCCAAATCATCTAGGGCCACGGAGCTGAGGATGCGTTGGGCCTCGACGAGTTCACCGGAGGCAACACAAGAGAGACACGGACGGAGAGCTAGCCCAAGGGAGCGGGCAGTGGCGATGGTGATGTTTGGCCGGAGGCTATGAGAGAAGAGAGCAGGGAATTTGGTGGCAAGTGTGCGACCCGGGTGCCAACTATCCAGCCAGAATGCGACGTGCCGGCCGTCGTTCACGACACACCGGGTGATCGACCTGTAGATGGGGAGGCATGTATGTACAATAGACTCAAGAAAAGAAGGAGAGGGAGAAATGTCGCCCAAATCGCGGTTGTAAGAGCGCCAGAACCACGTCTTCCACGGGAGCTCCGACCGCTGATGAAGCTTGTGAACGAAAGTCATGAGGAGCACAAGGTTTTGCCGTTGGAGGTCCCGCATCCCGAAGCCACCGACCTGCTTATGCAAGCAAACCTTATCCCAAGAAATCAAGCAACGAGCACCAGAGCACGAGTCCTTGCCCGTCCAAAAGAAGGCACGGCGTTTCCGGTCAATCACCTCAACAACACCACGTGGCAAAAGAAAAGAGCACATAAAATAGGTTGCAAGGTTATTTAAAACAGCATTACAAAGCACAAGGCGCCCCCCAGAAGACAGCGGCATAGCACTCCACCCTGAAAGTCGGCGATCGAAGGAGGAAATGAGAGAGGTATAGGCAGATGCAGGAAGTTTAGTAGGAGAGAGCGGGAGCCCAAGGTAAGGCTGAGGGAAGCTAGAGATGGGGCAGCCAAGAGCGGAAGCGATACTCGATTGGAGAGCAGGATCCAAACTCATTGGGATGAAGCAGGATTTGTGAAAATTGATGGCCAATCCCGTGGCCGAGGCGAAGCTATCCAGGATCGATTTGAGACAAGTGGCCGAGGCCAGATCGCCGTGGCAGATAATGAGTGTGTCATCAGCGTATTGAAGGACGGCCGGAGGAATATCGTTGGCGACGGGGTGGTGGAGATTGCCCGAGATGTGAGCGTGCCGAATCAGACGTTGAAGGACATCGGCGACGATAATTAAGAGGTAGGGGGACAGGGCGTCAACTTGACGCAGCCCATTCCTACAACGGATCCAAGTCCTAACGTAACCCCTTCGTACAAATATTCGACACAAATACAACAAGGAGGGGAGGGTAGCGGGTAGGTCGCGGCTGCGCTTGGCGAGGGTTCGCTCGAGTTTGTGAGGTAGCGGATGGAGGGGAAATCACATGAACACAAACAGTAATACTGTTACAAGAAATCGTGATGGCTGAAAAGATGAGCTTACTAGAAGAAGTGAAAACGATTCGTATTGAAGTGGCTTCGTGCCAACATCTACCCTACCGCCACAAACCAATCTCCTTTAGTTTAACCTTCGGAGAAGTCTCGCAAAAAAAAAAAAAAAACCTTCGGAGAAGTAACCGGCCCGCTGGTCACATGGACTTTTTTGGATGGTTATGAATGTAGGCGAAACAGCTGCACCGTCCATGAACGTACCTGACTCGTGTGTCTTTATCAATCTTTTGAACTTGTCTCGACTAGCTGGGTAGGATAGCCCATGTGTTAGGCTGTACGGGGTGTCTCGACTTATGTAGCCAAGCGACAAGGGTGCGCCTCTACTTTTAATCGGCCTCAGCACGCGCCAGGATATCGCCCTGCGTGTAGCGATGGAATACTCACATAGATATCGGGACAAGCACAAGTCAAGCGACGACTCATGAACGAGTGAACAAGCTAACATTACAAAGCAAAAGCCAAAAAAAAGAAAAATACGAGAGTGAGCAAGCACAAGTTAACACATAATCCTGTTGGTACCAGGCCGTGTCTTTCTTAGGTCGGTCATCGTCTCACGTTGCCACTGCTTTACCCTGGCCCAGGCCGCGTCCCCAAGACAGGCCATCTATCGGCCTGGCCCCGACCAAAGAAAATCAATTACTCCCTCCGATCCGAAATAAGTGACGGAGGGAGTAGCTTGCATGCGTACAAATTCCTAATCACCTCCCGACACTTATTAAGGATCGGAGGGAGTACCATCTCTATAACATACCATTTAGGTTTGTCTCACGTTGCCACCGCTTTATGTGAGGTGGCCAAACGTCATGGCCCGGGAGACGGGGCATGTGTCCTCTATGTAGGGTCCCGAGTCGGGTACTCGTATCTTTTTTGTGTGTCCCATTGCCTGGTTTCTTTGAAACTTCGTTCATGAGCCTCTAGGGCCTACGTGACAGGCCTCAGACCTTGGTGTATTCCTCGGACCAGGCCAGGAAGGTTAAAAAGCATAA
>JAPCYS010000888.1:0-20593 GCA_028641055.1 Alopecurus myosuroides
GTTGCTCCATGGCGGAGTCGTCTTGCCGCTGCTCGGCAGTGTTTTCTCTGGGCTCCTCGGAGGAGGCCGCTGGTGGCGATAATGGTCTCTTGGTGGTGGGCTCCTGGGCAGCCGGCTGAGGATTTGGTTGCGGCTGATCTGGAGTTTGTTCGATCTCCATCTCAGCGCCGGTGTTCTCGGCACCAAGATCTTGCTCTTCCCTAGGAGGAGAGCACATCTGCGTCCTGTCCTCAGGCCGGTTATCCTCCTCATCATCGGAGAGGTCCACGACATTTTGGGGTATGCTTCTCTTCGGGGGGCGGCTCGTTGGTGGCCTTGGCGTCGAGTGCAACGCTGAAGTAAGATAAGCAGAGAAGAAGGAAAATAAGAGGGGTGCAGAGGAGAAGACCAGGGAGAAAACAAAGAAGGTTATGAAATACAAGTGCTAAAGTCCAACTCGGAATCACTTACCCGTCCGCAGTTGGGTGCCTCTTGCGCACGGTAGTTTTCTTGCTGCCTTCTTTTTTATCTTCTTGGCAGGGGATCCATTGCCCCGCTGCCCGCTCTCTTCTTGGTTCCGGCGGGGGCGGACATTGACACGGGTGCCACATCAAGTGGTTCCTCCCCTCCTCCTCTTCTAGTTGTCTGTGTTTAAAAGGAACAAGTATCAAAGTGAGAAAAGAGAAAGGTCAGGGTACGCTGCAAGTAGGCAGACATGTGAACTCGGTCACCTTCGTCATCCTCAGACCAGTCCCGAATAGAGGTGTAATCTCGGGACTTACCGTCTTGGCAAGCACGAGGGATACAGAGCATATCCTGGACGTCAAACGTTGTCGCGTGTCCTCGGTTCTGTCCGGCTTCCAGTTCATCTCGAAGACGGCATCGTCCTCCTTTTTCTGACGAGCGATAACCTGAAAATGCAAACATAAAGCACGGTAAGCTAAGTCTGAACAGAGGAGTTATACTCGGTCTAGCGTGCAAACATAAAGCACAAAAGGCTAAGTCCTAGAAGAGGAAGCGAGTAGAAGTTCTACTCGGCCTAACATGCAAAAGAAAGCATTTACGACTAAGTCCTAAATAGGAAAACAAGTGGAGGCTCTCTGAACAACATGCACACATAAAGCATAGTAAGCTAAGTTCTAACAGAGGAGCTCTATCCGGTATAGAATGTAGACACAAAGCATGTTGGGATAATCCCAAGGAAAAGAGGCTAAGGTATTCCCTATTCGGTATCAAATGAAGAAATGAGAATTGAGATCAACTAAGTGTGCAGAGAGGAATACTTACTTGGGGAATGGGCTTACTGCGACTATACGGCACGAAGTCGTAGAACCAGGTCTTCGAGAGCATAGCCCTAAGGATGGACTTGGCCTAGATCGCCACCTCCGCCTTGGTGAGCTCGAAGGTAGTCGTCCGGGTGCAGTCGCGGGCCCCACCCATGTAGCACATCTTGTGCACTCGCTCTTGGAGCGGGAGAACTCGGCGCTCTACCCAGTAGGCGACCGGATCGTCTTTGAGGAACCCTTCCTCTACCAGCTCATGCAGGCGGTCGTCAACCTGGTTGGCGTCCCTCACTTGCTTCCTGGGATGGCAACCCCAATTGCACATCTCAGTGGGGGGCACGTTCTGGAACTCTGGCAGCTTGATCAGGTCCACCGCTTCCTCTCCCTCTGCCGGAGTTGGGTTCTGACATAGAGGAACCCCCTCTGCCACTTGCGGCAGGTATCCAGCCCGAGGACCCGTGGGTGGCTATACGTGGGCCGGGAGTTGGGACGAGCTCCTTCCCGGGCGGGGACAGATGCGGCCGGGAGGGACCCGACGCGTGTTCACGAGCCACTGGCAATCTGATGCCTTCACGTCCGAGCCCTCCCAGCCGGCGCGCATCGGCGCGGCCTCCTCCTCATGCAGATCTCCAGCGGCGGACTCGAGCTCCATAGTTGTTCCTCCGGTGAAGAAGCGGAAGCGCGAGATCGAGATGGACGGCGCCGCGCGGTGAAGGGCCTGTCGCAGGCAAGTTCTCTCCGGAGGACGGCGATGCGCGGGGATGAGCTCTCTCTGTGCGCAGGCGGCGGCGCGCTATAAGTTCGCGGCGGCACTGCGTGCTCGTTGTGGCTGGGGAGGCGAGAAGAGGGGTGGTGACGAGGTATTTAAACCACCTCGAGTGCAGTTGCCACTTATGATTAATCGTGGGAGAGATCATGCAGCACGGGAGTTAACACGCCCCTGAGAAAAGCACACAGCGAGTAAATCGCGTGTAACGGGCGCAGTTAATCCTACGACGTTGATCGCGGGCTATCGAGTGCCTGCGTGACGCGACACGACGGCTTGTGGGGCCGCTATGCAGAGACATGCGCGTGTTGTCACGCCAGACCCGAGGCGTCGTGGGTACGAGTGCATGACACGTGCCCGGTCTGGACACGAAAAGATGGAACCGCTCTGAGCGGCAAGATTTTTTGGAAATTTGGCTAAGTGTTGGGTTCTCGGTGGAACTCATCACTGCTTAGTCTTCTCGGCACAAGGATGAAAACTCCAAGGGCCACAATAAGAAAGGTCCGAGTTCATGTTATGGGCGTCCGAGTTGAGGAGCAACTCGGTCACATTTCATCATGGAGACAATTTGATTAAAGCTGGCAGGGCCCAACGACCAAGTTCGCTGGACTCTACCAGCTTCGGGAACTAATGTCGGGGGGCTACCCTCGACTAGGGGTAAGGCTGGTAATAAAAAATGCTTGAGGTACGGCTTTGCCGGGTAGGCGGCTACCCGGTACCCGGTGTTGGGTAGGCGCTATTTGGTGGGAAGTACTGAAGGCCAAGAGAAGATAACAAGTATCATTCTGGATCAACCGGGTAGAGCTCGGGTGATCCGAGTAGACGGGAAGCTATCCTACTCGGGCACAAAGTAATTGGAGCCGTTGGAGAAGATCCCGCATATCCAGGGGCCGTACCGGCGTGCGGTTCAACTTACTAGGCACCTGGTTATCCGCGCTATTACGTGGGAACATATGGTGGGTAGCTGTCAAGTCCTGTCACTGACAGGGGGGACATGACGTGCCAGTGACCTATCCTTAGGGGCTGACAGGGTGGACAAGACCTATCAGCCGGACGGCGCAGAGACTTTCGGCCACGGCGTCAGCGGGAACACTAAGGCGTGCACCGTCCCCATAGTGGAGTTGTCACATCTGTACTTTTATGTGTAGAATACTCGCTGGCCACCTGTATATAAGGTGTCTAGCCCCCTCCTGCGCGAGGGACGTTGGATCTGAGCGCATTTATTGCGAGGCATAGCAACTCACAAGAGAGAACAGTAGAGAGCTGAGCGCTGGCTACTCGGCAGAGAGTGACACACTAAGAGTTTGTAACTTCTGTACTCGAACGAGCTTTATATAGAGAGATAGGCAGGAGTAGGGGTGTTATCTCCACACGAGGGCCCGAACCTGGATAGATTGTGATGTTTGCGGTGTTCCTGAGCGCGCCTATTCGGCGTGCGATCCCTCCCAGAATACCTACATCGTCCATCGGCCCCAATTTAGCCATCCTATGGCATCTGTCTTCTCCACACCAAGGCACTATTGACAAGTCTTTCAGGGTGAACTTAGGGGGTAACATGATGAACAATAAACTAAAAGCAGGGTAGCAAAATTAAAACTAGAATAAGAACTAATTTTTTTTTGTGTTTTTGATATATAGAAACAAACAAGACAAAATAAAATAAACTAAGCAAAACAAAAAAAGTAAAAGATCGGAGGTGAGAGAATCCCCTTGCAGAAATCCTCTTCCTCCTCGGCAACGGCGCCAGAAAACATGCTTGATGACGTGAGAACACACGCTCGTTGGGAGACCCCAAGACGAAGGTATGAAGAGTACATCATCGAGTTTTCCCTCAGTAAGAAACCAAGGTTTAATCGGACCAGTAGGAGAAAGAAATCACTTCTGAAGGTTGATGACATCTGATGTTGGCAGGGCGCACTACTAGGCTCAGCAGCAACGTGGAATATGCACACAACACAACCAAGATACTTTGCCCCAACGAAACATTAAGGTTGTCAATCTCATCGGTTTTGCTAACACAAAGGATTCGATATATAATATGGAAAATAGTACTTGTTTGCTGTGAATGAAAAGAGAACAATGTTCGAAGTGCTTGTATTATCAGTTTAAAAGAATGGACCGGGGTCCACAGTTCACTAGTGGTGTCTCTCTAAAACAGATAGATAACATGCTGGGTAAACAAATTACAGTTGGGCTATTGACAGAAATAAAGGCTGCACCATAGTGCATATGCAAGACATGATGATTACTATGAGATTCATGCGGGCATTACAACATAATACGTAGACTGTTATCCAACTGCATCTATGACTAATAATCCACCCTCGGAACTTAATCAAGCATACTTCGGGTGTTAAGTTGCAAAAAATAGATTATTGCATTAAGTCAAGTGCGTAATGTAAACAATAACATTATCCTTAGACAAAGCATTGTTATTTTCTCCCAAATGGCAACAACACATCCCCCATCCGTCATGTTTCTGTCGCTCGAGCACAGATGAAAAGGAGGCACTAACCCACTATCGAGCATAAATACTCCCTCTTGGAGTTACAAGCATCAACTTGGACAGAGCATCTACTAGTAACGGAGAGCACGTAATATCTTAAATAACATAAACGTGATCGATTGATAATCAACTTGACATAGCATTCAATATTCATCAGATCCCAGCTAACACAACATGTAGCATTACAGATAGATGATCTTGATCATCTTAGGCAACTCACAAGATCTAAACATGGTGGCATAAAGAAGAAGACAACCATCTAGCTACTACTATGGACCCGTAGTCCAAGGACGAAGTACTCACGCATCACTCCGGAGGAGGCATGGTGATGTAGAGCCCTCGAGTGATGATTCCCCTCCCGAAATGGTGCCGGGGAGAGCTTCAGATGCCTCCCGAATGAGGGTTGCCGATGACGGCGGATGCAGAATTTTCATGGATGGATGGTAGGGTATTTAGGGTTTTCCAAGAAAAATTATAAATAGGCGAAAGGACGATGTCGGTGGGCACCCAAGGGGACCACACCACTTGGTGGCGCGGCCAAGGGGGGCACCCTATGGTGTGGCTGCCTCAGGGCCCCTCCGGGTATCCTCCGGACTCCGTGTACGTGACAAAAAAATAAGACCTTGGATTTTGTTTCGTCCAATTCCGAGAATATTTCGAGAACAACTTTTCTGAAACTAAGAACAGCTGAAAATGGGAACTTGCACCGTGGCATCTTGTTAATAGGTTAGTCCCAGAAATCCATAAAAATGCTATAAAGTTTATAGAAAACATGTAGCAAATGGCATGAAAACAACATGCAACATCAGAAACTATTGATACGTTTGTGACGTATCAGAGACGCCTTGCCTCAGGGAAACCGGGAGCCTTCAACCACCTTTTAACCATATTCACCACCCTATAATTCCATATCAGACATGCAGGTGTAGGGATCCATCTTGCGACGGCCCGAACCTGGGTAAAAAGGTTGTGTCCACGTGCTTCGCACCATTGGCATTGGTAATCAAGGGAAGGAGGAAAAATCCATCCCGCACCCCACTGTCGAACAAATCTTGGAATGGACGTCGGTCACTCTCGGTGTCCGCGTTTCGAACGCGGTAGTTTATGGCAATAAATTTGTCACCAAGTCATCCATGACCGTGGACACGGCTTTTCGAAGAGATTTATCATTGCTAGGATATAGTTTACCCACACGTACCAACCGACTCTTAATGACACGCATGCGCTTTTCTTAGGAGCGTGGCAGAGGGTGATTGGCCACGACCTTTGCCTTGCTTAACCCTATCCACGACTAAACCCAAACGGGGCCACCCAATAACAAGTAATAAACTTAGGGCGTGAGTTGGGATCAAGATTCGTGTACGTCTATTACTTTCTTCCCGGTCACGCCCTAAGTTTTCTCCAAATTGTTTTCTGACTCACGTGCATATGGAAATCCCAAAGTACGTGAACTATGGATGTGGCCAAACAAATTAGTTGGTCGAGCGCGGTCAGTTAGGCCATGCATGTGGTTGCACGCTTAGTTTTGGTTCGAAGGTGAAACCACGATTCGAAGGTCTGCAAGGAGAGACAAAGCACCACAATTCCACAGTGTCCCCTCATCCAAGACTTTATTCATGTTAATCATCTGTGTCTCCACGTCATCCCGACATACTAGATTCACTCGTTCACCCAGTTCATCATTCGGATTGATAAGATCATAGCAACTAAGCATGGCTAAGAAAGTAAGCATAGCAGATATAGGCTCTGGTAATGCACACACAATAAAACCTATGGATGCTAAGAGTGTTGTATCAGGTTATTTAGGCGATGCAACGGATATAGGATAGCTCTATCCAACGAAAAAAGTATTTTGAAATTGTATGCAATATACAAGAATCAAAGCGACTTTGAAATCATATATGAGCAGCTCAGATGTTATGCTTTCTTGCCTTACTTATTTGAAAACCCATAAATAAAATATGTAATAAGTGCTTGTCTTGATCAGTTATGACCAACTATTCGTCAACGACGTTGTCAATTTTCCCTTCAGGGTCACATTCTACCGATAAGAAGTAAACACAAAACAAAAACAACAATGAACACATGGCATCAATACGATGCACAATATGTATTCATGACCATTTAAATGCATTGAATGGAAGGCCCAAACATGATGAAAGGGTTCCTAGTGTTCGTATGGAAATTATGCAGTTTTATTGAATTTAGCCCGAAAATAATTTAAAAAGACATTTTGGGTATTTTCGAAAGTGAGTAAAAAAGTGATAAGTTTGGAAACATTGTTATCACATAACATTTTACTTACTAAGAATTTTGATACCTCACTTCCCTTTTTCTGAAATTAATTCAATTACTTATGAATTTATCAATTTTAAATGATTTAAATCATTGCTCAAATAAATCTCAATTTTGAAAGTATACAAACAAGTTTGAAAATGACATAAATATTTAGAGTTTATTTTTCTGATTAATTTGATCATTATTGATAATTTTTTGATTAACATATTAAATGATATTCAATTTTCAATATTGAATCAATTTTTGGAATTATTAAAAGGGACGGCCCACGTGTCGGATTTTTAACATTTTACAAATATTTTTCAAATTATTATAATCCCGACGAGCGGGGCCCACAAGTCATAGCTTTATTCATTTCATAATTATTTTCAGAATGAATAAAACTCTGACAGCTAGGCCCCACAGTGACGTCGTGCTGACATCATCACGATGTCGGCAATGGCCGGAACGGCTCTGTCCGGCACCTCGGCGACGATAGGGAGCATCAGGGCTAGCACGGAAGGGCCCTTTCGAGCCGCGGCACCGCAGGCGACCAGAACAAGGCAGCGTCGCGTTGATTGCATCGCTGGAGCATGCACAATGACGAGCATTTGCGACGGCAGATGTGGGTCACAGCAGCAGCGAGCTATAAAGCACAAGGAAGCAAAGCGAGGGGAGATGGAGGCTCATCGGAGCACAAGGAACTTAGATAAATGGTCGAGGATTCAAGGCAAGATCGTATGGCAGTGAATCGATGTTGGCGGCCCTCTGCCGGCCACGCGGAATACGACAGAATTCGTATGATACCGACTATCCCAACATTCACGCGTACACCGGGGAGGAAGAGGAGCTCGTGATGGAGTTAAGGGTGCCCTCAGTTTGCTCCAGGGAGGACTGTAATTGCGGGGAGCAGTAGAGCTTGTCTCAGGAGGGACAAGGAATGAGGGGAGGATGAGAGGGCAGTTATAACCCACAAGTGTAGGAGATTGCAATAGTCTTCAAGGGTAAGTATAACCTAATTTATTAATTCGACACAAGGAGAGAAAAAGAATACCTATAAGGCTTAGTAGCTGAGTTGTCAATTCAGCCATACCTGAGAAGCACTACACAAAATATATTAGTAACAAAACATGGAAGAAAATAGTTGGTGGCATGCTGATGGGATGATTCTCTTGCGTCCTCAACATATCTTATACAATGGTGATTATATAGATGCACTGATTCAACGAAGAGATGATAAAATACGGGTAATATGGAGCGTAAAGTAAGGTATTTTAAATATGTAATAAAAATGGCAGGAAGGCCACAAGTAGCGAAACTATGAAAAAAAATAGCAATGGTTGGAAACGAGGCCTAGCGATTATACTTTCACTAGTGGTAACTCTCAACAATATTAACATAATTAAACACATGATATTTCCTCTAATAGTATGCATGATGGACGTTACTCGGAAATTGTTGCTAATGAATCAAATATGATGAGAATCGCGTAGGTCTACACAAGTACACCTTAAAGTTCACTTGCCACATCTACGGACACCCCAACCCTGTCACTTTGACCATCCAAGGATAGTACTAACAAACAGCACAAGATATGTTTTTAAAAGTCTCTTTGTAATATATCCACAACACCCGCACTGTCACCTTGGCACTATAGATATTATACTAACAAGCATTAAGAAATCTCTATATTTCATAATTTAATCCACAAAATAAAAACAAGTTCATGATAAGTATCCCTCCAGTACATGATCGATAGAGTCACACACGTCACCCGCACTGTCACCATGAGACAAAGGTGACTCCGGAAGATTATACCAGATAAAATCACTTGAGAAACATTGTAATCAATTACATAAAAGAGGGGAAACATCATAGATTTCAACAATAATAACATAGCTCACGATCACAGAAAGATCACACATGGGAGAGAGTGGTAACCACATAGTTACTAGCACGGGCCCACAGCCCCGCGGAGGAAATACTCCCGATCATCGTGGGAGGTAGCAACGTCGATAAAGATAGCTCTTGGGGCACTGCCCCATCCCGGCAGAGCGCCAGAACAGAGTCTTTATGTCCCCTGAATTAGTGTTTTGGATGACGGCGGAGGTTGGGCGCGTTTCTAGAAAATCCCTCCAGGTGTCTTTGCTTTTAGATCAAGAGGGTATTTATGGGCGAAGATGCGACGTGAGGTGGTGCCCGAGGACACGAGATGACCCCCACACGCGAGCAGTGAGCCGGGCGCCTGGCACCGCTCTCGTGGTTGTGGGCTTCCCTCTCCGGGTGTCCTTCTTGCTTCGGGGGTATTCCGGTGAATAAAAATTTCTAGTAAATTTTTAGCTCATTCCGAACACTTCCATTTTTTAACCTTTTCTGCAATACACAGAAAAAATAAACAGAAACTGGCACTATGCACTGGATTAATGGGTTAGTCTAACGAATGACAGAAAATATAGAAAAACATGTAGGAAAGAAAGCATGGAGCGTCAAAAATTATAGACACGTTTGAGATGTATCAACATCCCCAAGATTAACTCCTGCTCATCCTTGAGTAGGGTAAATGACAAAAAAAATTATTTTTAGGATGACATGATGCCAACACAAACTTGACAATAAATATGTAAAATATTATAAGTTGAGATCTAAACATTTTAACAAAGTCATGACACATGTTATTTTAACAAATGAAAATTTAGCACTATGTTGCAACATGAAAAGTAACACAAATAATTGACAATGACCAATAATACATTGAAAGTGATACTTTTTTTAATCATAATAAGATCATAGTAAAGTGGTATCACATTTGTCCTTTGTGTAATAGCAAAACATAAATATGAGCACACCTTAAAATTCAAGGGAGCAAAGGAGGGAGAGGGGAAGAAGCACGACGTCGTACTAGAGTAGTCATCCATGGAGGCAGGCACAGAGGCAGGGCTGGCGATCGGCGACAACACCATAGACATGCAGATGCCTCTCTATCTAGAGGTTGAAGACAAAAGGTAGTTTTCCAAGAACCCCTAAACTTTCCATGAATTACAACTAGGTCTTTCTGATTTGAAAAACTAAACAAAAAAAGATGTATTAAGGGCCTTTTTGCAAGAGATAAATTTCGCAAAATAATTTTTGGAAACTTAATGAAAATTTCAACCTCAACATATTTTTGTTTGCCAAATTTGAAAATGGATGAAGTTCAAATTTAAAGTAATCACTTTAAGTGATTTTTGGGCAAATTTTTATTTAAATTTAAATTCAAATCTGGTTCAAAATTTTCATGCATGAGATGAAATGAACACAACAGCACACGTACTACACCGCAATATGAACTTGCCAACACACTTGTGTAGTGAAACGTATACCTATACCCACAAAACATCCGTCGTCGTATGTTTAGAGCTATCCCAACACATAGTTTGTTTGAAGAGATGAAGATATAGCATGAAGGCTTGGTACATGTTTTGCTACAAATAACATGTCGGCATGTATAGCATAATAGCTTAACTATCGGTAGAATTTCATCCAGACATCGACGTAGCTATCGATATGGCAAACGGTGAGCTAATCCCGCTAGAGCGGTCGAACTGGCACAATTGGAAAATATTTGGGGCGAAAATGGGGGACTTGGAATTTTTTCGCTCCCATGTATCCAACCACTCATCCCTCCCGTCCCCCAGTGCCAAATCTGACGCTCCTACACACGAAGCTCTCTTCCACAGATCCCGCCGCCGCCGGTTACCACCATCCCGTAGCAGCGCCACCACCTCGCCCCCACCACTGGTCACCCCTTCTTCGTCTGCACGCAAAACAAACCCTACATCGGCCGCCCTTCCTCTGTTCGCCGCCTCAACATCTCCGTCTGGACAAAACAGACACCTACGTGCTCAATCTAGGTTGTCACCGCGTTTAATGTAGGCTCGAGCTGGATCTAGGAATGGGACACCGCCCGCACTCCCCGGACAAGTGCCTACTTTTATATTGATATCCTCGCAAGCCCAACGTCCTGCAGGACCCCTTCTGGTCAACGCACTCTGATCGGGGGCCCAATCCTTTCTGGTTGGTGGTCCCCTTTGCCATCGCCATATTAAGAGTGGTGGGGAGCCGGGGCACGTTTCACGAGGTTGATCGCTGCCACCATCCCCACCAAAATCGCTCATCCGATCTAGGGTTGCGTTAGGCACAGGAAGCACAGCCGCCACTCCTCATCGACACCATGACCACCTCCACTCCATCTTCCTCGAAGGGATACAAAGGTGGTATCACTCCTTCTCTCTGTATCTCTCTCCCTCTCAAGTTCTCGATCGCATTTATATTCACAGAGGCAACATTAGAGTCACCGCCGATGAATATCTAGGCTAGTATTCGATCTAAAGAATCAACTTTGGTATCAGAGCAAGTTTTTGCTAGGTCCTAGATGTTTTCGGTGACAGAAAGAAACAGAGAAAGAAAAGAATCCCCACCCGCAAAGAAAGCTCTAAACTAGACAGAAAAAAAAAGGAAGGGGAAAATCGTCTCACCGGAGTCGGGCGCCGCCACCGTGGCCGCGCAGTTCCTCTCCATTCGGATGTGCATCCGCAAGCCGAGTGTCGTGGTGGTGTCACGGCAGATGCCATAGGATGGCTAAAGATGTGGGGACGAAGGATGCTGGAGGCGCTCGGGGAGGGATCACGCGACGAGTAGACGCGTGAGGTGAAGATCAAACACTGCAAACAACACGATCTACCCAGGTTCAGGGCCCTCGTGAGGAGGTAAAACCCCTACTCCTGCCTTTCTCTATGTATTCTGGTGTCTCACCGAGTAGCCACAGTACAATGGTTCTTGCTACCGAGTAGCCACTCTTCTCTCTCCGGGTAGAATTAGGTCAAGAATCTCTACGTGTGTTCCGGCCCAAGTCTCGTCCCTCGCGCAGGAGGCGACGGGGCACCTTATATACCCGGTGCCCAGCCGGATGCTGCCAAATACAAACTAGTGTCGACATTGTGTGCACACCGTCCTTCTTCCGAGTTCCCGCTGACAGCTTTGGCTTCTAAGCTTGTCCTGATGCAGAAAGTCGTTGGGAAAAACCAAGTAACCAGTCTGTTATCACTGTGCGAACACAGAGTAGGTCCCCCCTATCCTGCGACGCCCTGCTGACACACTGTCGCTGTCAGGCACGCCGTCCCCAGATGAACAGTGCTGTGAACAGTGCCAAGTACGGACCCGGGATACGCGGGATCCTGTGTTAGAACGGCTCCTTTGACTTCTGGCCCGAGTAGGTTCCCGCCAATCTTACTCGGACCAACTCTTCTACTCGAACAGATATAACTTGCTTGATATCTCCTTCTGGTCATCTTTTTGTAAGACCGAGTTGCAGTCGACCGGGTAGCAAGTACCGGGTAGGCGGCTACTCGACCAAACTTCTCTTCTGACCCTTTGCCTTTACCCTACTCGGGGGTAACCCACCGACAGCAGTCCCCGAAGCTGGTAGAGTCCTGCGAACTCGTTCACTGGGCCCTGCCAGCTTAAAACCAATCTTGGCAACCTTGCCCTTGAACCTCAATATGCCGAGTAAAACCTCCGAGTAGCACTTTAAAGAGCATCTTGAGTTTCCTCCCTTCCGAATAGAGCTAGCTTTCTTCTCTGTAACCGAGTATAAGGACTTAGGGAATTTCTCAAACACAATCTCTGCAACGCAGAGCACAATCCGGCTTTCCGCATCGCGACTGGGCACGTGTCACGCATCCAGGACCACGACGCCTCGCTGCCCAGGACCTGACAAGCCACGCGCCCAGTTTTCACGGAGTGGGCCCACCAGCTCGTAACGTCCCATCACGCGCAGTAAGTGCCCACGATCTCGTCGTGGGATCTAATGCGGCCGTTACGCGCGTGTTCCGCGCTGTGTGCGTTTCTAACCGGCCCACAGACCCCACGCCGCACGATTATTGCCACGATTGATCCCACTACCACGGATCGTAACGGTAACCCGGGGCGTGGTACAAATACCCCCGCGGTAACTCCTTCTTCTCCTTCCGCTCACAATTCCCCTCCTGCCTTCTCGTTTCTCCGCCGCCGCGCAACTCTCTGCGCCGCCACGGGTTCATCCACCAAATCCTTCCACTCTTTCCTCAATCTCCTCCTCGACGCCATGGCTCGTGACGATAACGCACGCGCCGGCTGGACCGGCTCCGAGGTCACCGCCGAAGATTGCCAGTGGCTCCTGAACACCCGGAGGGTTCCTCCCGGTGTTCGCTGCCGACCGGCTAACGGCGAGCTCGTTCCGGCTCCAGAAGAGGGAGAGCACGTCGTCTTCCTCGCGCACTTCGCGCGAGGACTCGGGCTCCCCGCTTCAAACTTCCTCCGCTCTTTCCTGGACCACTACGGCCTCCAGATGCATCATCTTCCTCCCAACGCCGTCGTCTTCCTCTCCTACCACGCTGTGGTGTGCGAAGCCTTCCTTGGCGTTCGCCCCACGACGGAGACATGGTCAAGGTATTTCTTCTTCCGCCAACAGAGCAAGGCCAAGAAAGATGGCGCGGACACCAGCAGCCGGATAACCGAGACCGGGAGCGCCATAATGGTGCAGCGCCCCGGAACGAATCATCCCCGCATCAAGGGCTTGGATTCAGTCCGGAAATGGCAGAAGACGTTCTTGTACGTGAAGAACATCCCGGCCAAGAAGGGAGCCAAGGTGGAGGACAGGATCAATCTGCCCCCGTGGAGCAACCGAGCTCCTACCGGGTAGAACTGGAAGTCCAAGCCGTCTGTCGACAGCAATTTAACGCAGATGGAGGAGCGCCTCAGCTATCTGATCGAAGAAGGGCTCAAGAGCGACGATCCAGTCGCCTGCTGGATCGCCAGGCGGGTGCTGCCACTCCAGCAACGCGCCCACCCATGTGCTACATGGGCGGCCCCCGCGATTGTACTCGAACGACCACGTTTGAGCTCAGCAACGCGGATGTCGCCGCTCACGCGCGATCCATCCTGACCACCGGGCTCAGAGACAACTGGCAGTATGGTTTCATTCCATACAGCCGTACGAAGCCAATCGAGCGGGTACGTACTCCTTATCTTGCTTTTTGCATGTCTGTTCCGAGTAGCTGGCCTTCTTATCTTGCTGCGATTAGCACTTGCACTCCACGCCGAGTAAGGCGCTTAGCGGAATTGCTCAGGCTTAATGTGCTTGGTGTTCGCACGCCTTGTCGGATAACACACTTAGGAGAATTGCTTAGGCTTAATGTGCTTGGTGTTTGCACGCCTTGCCGAGTAGAACTGCTTAGGCTTAATGTGCTTTAGGTTTGCACGCCTTGCCGAGTAGAACTGCTTAGGCTTAATGTGCTTTAGGTTTGCACGCCTTGCCGAGTAGGACACCTCCATGCTACTCGACTAACTTGTGATGTTTTGCTATTCTTCAGGTCCTTGCTCGCCAGCTCGCTGAGAGCAAAGAACGCTTTGAGGACAACGGTCGGATGACTGGGAAGAAGACGACGAGGTATCCTTTGAGAATGCGGACAAGCTCAACCTTCCTCACGCCCAGACGGAGAAGCACGTCGACGCGTCCGTCCGTGACTGGACCGAGGATGAAGAAGGTGATTGGATTCATCCTGCCTGGTCGCGAGTAGCGCAAACTAGTTGCTTTCTGTTTCTGAATTTCTTCTCTTCTTTTCTACTTCATAGATGGTGCTGATGCTGAGGATGAGGCCGAGGACGAGGACGAGGAAGCCCTTGTCGTCAGGCCACTCTCGGTCGCTGCTCCTCTTACCTGCAAGCGAACGGGCAGTGGTGCTCAGGAGCCCCCCGCCAAGAAGAAGAAGACGACCGAGAAGACGACCAAGAAAGTCGTGAAGAGAAAACGACCGGCAATCCCTACCCGCAAAGGGTAAGTATTTTCTTCTCTGCTATACGCCTCCGTTGCCGCAAATCCCCAATTCTTCTACCTCATTGTTTCTTCTTAGTTTCCTCTGCCCTTTTGTCTTTTCTGAACATGTTTTCTTCTTCAGAGCCCCCTTGGATGCTGACGCCGCTCTCGCGCCCACCAAAACCAAGAAGAAATACGCCATTGACGTCGATAATCTTATCGACCTCGACGATGAGAGCGAGCCCGCAGCGCAGGACAGAGCGGGCACGTCCTCTCCTGCACAAGGAGAAGACTCCGACGAGGCTCGGTACAGGGATACCGACGCTCATGACGTCGAGCAGGAGCAGCAGTCCCGCAGCGCAGAACAGGAGGCGCAGGATGCTGCTCGCCACGAGAAGCCTCCTTCTCCTCCAGCCGACACAGCCAAGGAGAACCAAGATCAAGACCACGAGATGCACGACGACGCCGCTCTCGAGCGGCAGGAAGAAGAACAAGAGCAGCCAGCAACAGGAGCTGCTGAACCAGAAGACCCCGCGGCCCAGGCGTGGGTAGAAGTTCCAGACGCCTCACAGCAGGATCCCGCTGCCGAGCAGCGGGTTGAAGTAACCAACGAGGCGGAGCAGTACCCTCTGAGCGACGTGCCACCGGACACCGCACATGGTAGCGCCCAGCCAGATACTGCGCCGAGTAGCACGCCCTTGGCGCCGCCTACCGAGCAGGGTACCTCCTCCAGTGCACCAGACGCCTCCCCAGTGAAGAAGATTACAACCACAGCCAGCCCTTCTGCCGCTGAGAAGAAAGCTGCTGAGAAGAAAGCCACCGAGAAGCCCACTTCCAAGAAGGAGACTTCTAAGAAGCGGGCTGCCGAGGAGTCAGCTGGCCAGGTAGAAATCGCCGTTCGCAGGAACCCGGCGCGTGGTCGCGCTCCAGATGCAGCCGTGATGCCGCCGCCAAAACCAACCTCCAAGCCTGGTCAGATGGTTATCCGGGAGCCCGGCGCGGCTGGTGATGCCGCTGCAGCGTCCCGCATCCCGGATCCGCCCAGCTTCCCGCCTTACATGGTGAAGGTCAGCCAGCAGTACCAGGTTGGCTTAACCCCTGAGGAGAGGAAACTTGCTCTTAGGAAAGGGAAGCAGGCCGCGGCAGTGGACTCCAGACCCCCATCCAAAAATCAGGACAAGTCCATCTGCATTTCTTCGCGCGAGGTTTAGGACAAGGCGGTGACGTCCCAGGGCCTTGACCAAATGATCAATTTGGTTGGCTTCATCGACGCCAAGTGGGACAGCAAGATCCTTGGCAACCCGAACTGGGACAGCACGGAGTTGGGCGACTTGGACCACATGCGTGTTGATTGGAACAAGGCGGACATGGGTTACAAACCCATGACCATCTCATCCAACACCAGCACACTCGCCGCCAAGATGTTCGTCCATCGCAAGGCTGCAGAGGACCTCGAGCAATCTTACGCGGTAAGCTTTTACTCATCTTCCCCGAGTTGCATTTCACTTTTCTTCTACTCTCCTTCTTTTCCTTATCCATAACCCAGTCCCCGAGATTCTGGCCGAGTAGGCGGATAGTCTCCCGAGTTGCCGCCTTCTCGGGTTGAATCTTTATCACTTTGCCTGATTCTTTTTTCTTTTGCTTCTCAGAATAGCTTATTGAAGCGGACCGGCCTGTACCGTCGGCTACTCTGGAACCATGCCATTGCTAGGAGACGCATTGACGCCCTGGAAAGAGAGGGTGCAGCCGACGAGAGGCAGCCGAGAAGGATGTTATGAACAACACACTGAGACTTTCTGAAGTTGAAGGTACGCTTTTAGCTATGCGGTTCTTGCGTTTGGTGTGTACGCCGCTCTTGCTTTTTGCGCTAACCAATCCTACTCTGCAGGGAAGTTAAAAGCCTTGGCCGAGGAGCACTCGAACTGCCGTGCCTTCGTTGAGAGTGGCAAGCCACGATTAAGAGACTGGAAGGTATGTGCCGTCTTCTCGGCTTGTCTTTGCGTTTCTTCTTCGCTACTCTGCTAACCATGCTTTGCTCTCCGCAGAAGATCATAAGAAGTTCGTCGAGGAGCATCTTGACTGTCTCAAGCCTGCTGAGGTGCAGCAACAACTGTCTAGCCAAGTTGTCGAGCTAATGAAAACATGCTACCGAGATGGAAGCTCTCCAGACCCAGCTGCAGACTGCGCTCCAAGATTCCCACAACTTAGCAGCCGAGAAGAAGAGTTTGATTACCGAGAAGGAGAAAAACGAAGCAGCAGCTAAGGCCAAGGAGAGCCCTTGAGCAGGAGTGCGAGGTGCTGAAGAAGACCAACGCTAACCTCTTCACTCAGCTGGATGGGCTCCGCTTGATTGAAGAAAGGCACCTAGCCGACGAGGAATTGTGGAAGAGCAAGCTTCAGGGGGCTACTACGATCTGAACAGTACGTGCCTCTTTCCTGCGTCTCTGTTACTCGGTTCATTTTCTACTCTGCTTCCCCCTGATCTTCTCAATAGCTCTTATAGAAGTCTTCCCCGGCCTTGAGTCTTCGTGCAAGCCTGCTTTGGCAAAGGCCGAGCAGCTCGCGCCGAGAAGGGCGAGCCCACGGACACCAAGGCAGAAATTGAAGAATGCCTCCTCGTCATGCAAGGTCAGCTTCAACGTCTAGGAGGAGTGGGCACCGAGCTGGTGCGCATTGCCTTCAAGCTCCATGACCTCTTCTGGCCTCAGGATTCCGCGCCAACAACGATCCATGGACTCGCTTTGAAGCTGAACGGCGTGAAGGCCGAGCTGAAGAAGTGGCGGGCGTCTGGAGCTCGGGCAGGCGCCGACATGATGCTGCTGTTCGTCACCAGTTGGTACGAAATCTCAACTTGCAAGTCGTTCGCGAGATGCGCGAGGATTCCAAGTGGGAGACGGATTCCGACTGCGTGGCCATCCGCCAGCTCGAGGCACACGAGGTCGCCCAGTACGCGGACACCGCTACCTTCATCGACGGCCTCACCGAGCCCGACACCGAAGTGGACGAAGGCGAGGAGGAGGGAGAAGACGAAGAGACGGACGAGGAGGAGACGGACTTGAGCTTCTTCGACCGACCTGCCGACGACACCGGGAAGGGGAAGGTCGCATTCGTCGTGGGTAGCGATGAGGAAGACGAGGGCGAGAAGATGTCGATCGACACCGCCGCGCTCGAGTTCGGCACCTCGTCAGGAGCTGCCCTCGACGACACAGTTAGCCTCCGCGCCCAAGCGACTGCATCCACCTCGGCGACAGGGCCCATCTCGGTGGCTACAGCCACCTCAGACCAGGCTGCCACTGAGACAGATGCAGACACCACGAAGAAGGATGTCGCCAGCTCGGAAGCAGATGCTACCAAGGCCAGTACTGAAGATGAAGCGGCCAAAGCCAACACCGAGAACGCTGCTAGCTCGACCTGATTTTCTCCTGCAATCTTATCCTTCAAACACTTATCAGATCCCCGGGATGCCGGGTGCAGATGTATCGAAACAATTATCCTTGTCGTTTGCTACTCAGTTTTATTCACACCCGTTATCTTCAACTTAATCAATTCGTTCAGCCTTGGCTCGATGCCGGGTTGCGTTATCATGCGAGTCCTCAGAGTTGCATTTCTTATTCACTCTCTCTTTTTGTCTCAGCTCTACCCGCAACTTGTTGCTTTTTTGGTATTCGAGTCACAAGAGTCAAAGAGTAGAGCTGCAAATACTTAGCCGCTTAGAAACAATCATAGTAACGCAGCCCACCACTTAACCGAAAAGAAAAGACAGAGAATAACAGTAAATGCAACCTACTCGGTTCCTGCACTCTTCCTTTCCTTAGTAATTTTTCTTGTGCTCATTGACCTTTTGCTTGTTCTCTTGCTTGCCATGAAGCCGGGTTTCAGACAGCAGCAGAGTCGAAGAGTTGGCATGTAGGTTTAAACACAATACTCAACGTACTTATGAATTTTGAGAGCAACCGAAAAGGTAAAAAGTAAAGCCGAGTAGGAACACACAAAGCAAGTTTAGGCGAGGGCATTCCCCGAGCTGAGTTTCAGATTGCAGGGTAGAATTTTAACTTGGATAAGAGAGTACATACACATCTTTGCTCACGAATGAAAGCGACGAAGTAGGGCTACATTCCAAGGGCGCTTGGACTTCTCTCCAGCTTTATCTGCCCCGTTCGCCTGTGATGGACGCGCATCTACAAGATAGTATGCATCGTTGTGCAGCGCTTTGCTCACAATGAAAGGCCCTTCCCACGGAGGAGACAGTTTGTGCATCCCGGCTGTGCGCTGCACCAGCCTGAGGACCATGTCTCCTTCTCGGAAAACCCTTGGGTTCACCTTTCGGCTATGATAACGCCGCAGGTTTTGCTGGTAGATAGCCGAACGCGACAGAGTGAGCTCTCTTGCTTCTTCAAGCAGGTCAACGTCGTCTTCTCGAGCTTCTCTCGCCTCTACCTCAGTGTAGAGGGTTACTCGAGGGGAGTCATGCTCCAAGTCTATTGGAAACACGGCCTCAGCCCCATATACCAAGAAGAATGGCGTGTAGCCAGTTGACCGGTTAGGGGTAGTCCTTAGACTCCACAACACCGCTGGCAACTCGTCTAGCCAACACCCAGGTGTTTTCAGCAGCGGCTCGATCAGCCTTGGCTTTATGCCTGCCAGTACCATGCCGTTTGCTCTTTCCACTTGCCCATTGGAGGCGGGATGCGCAACGGACGCAACATCTAGTCGGATGTGCTTATCTCTGCAGAACCGCACCATTGCCCCCTCTGCGAAATTTGTGCCGTTGTCGGTGATGATGCTGTGCGGGTAGCCATATCTCAGGATCACATCCTTCAAGAATTTCACAGCTGTGGCCCCATCGCACTTCCGAATAGGCTTCACTTCGATCCACTTGGTGAACTTGTCCACCATGACCAAGATGTGTGTCATGTTGCCTTTAGCCGGCTTGAAGGGGCCAACCATATCCAGGCACCATACGGCAAACGGCCATGTGATAGGAATTGTCTTCAGCTCGGAAGCAGGCATGTGAATCTTACTCGCGAACATCTGGCAGCCATTGCACTTCCTCACGATGTCCTCAGCTTGCTGCAGAGCTGTGAGCCAGTAGAAGCCATGCCGAAAAGCTTTCTTGACCAATGCCCGAGAAGAGGCGTGGTGCCCGCATTCTCCTTGGTGTATTTCCAGCAGAATTTCTCCTCCTTCTTCTGGGTCCACACAACGTTGCAGCACGCCGGTGGCACTTCTTTTGTGCAGCACATTTCGGAATATATTGTAGCCCTTGGATCTTCTCTGAATCTGTCTTGCGGCCACCTCATCTTCTGGCAGAGTACCGTCCCTTAGAAAGGATAATATGGGCATGGCCCAACTCGGTGTCTCCCGTGTGGGAAACACTGGTTCGTCCACTTCCATTGGGACAGGCACCTCTGGTTGCTCTTTAGGGTTGGGAGCACTTCTTTGGAGCCCTGATCGATTGGCAAGGACTTCCTCAATGAATGCGACAGTCCCTGGGTTAAGGACAGCAGTCCCCGAGTATGGAGTGGCAGTCCCCGAGTAGGGAGTGGCAGTCCCCGAGTAGAGAACGGCAGTCCCCGAGTTGGAGCAGCAGTCCCGGGTTTCCTGTAGCATTCTCCCAGTCAATCTCCATGGGATCAGATTCCTCGCTTGGCAGGGAAGGGACAAATATGGATTCCGAGTTGGGAGAGGGCTTGATGGATGGCTTCCTCAAGTGCTCCAAGGCAACCCCGCCGGGATGGATTGCCGAGAAGATCCCAACTTGGACAGCTCGTCTGCCGCTTCGTTCTCTGCTCGGTGAATGTGCTGGAACTCGCAGCCTTCAAAGAATCCAGTCATAGACTGTACCAGGAAGCGATATGATGCCATGTTGGCATCTAGAGCATCCCAAGTGCCAGAGACTTGCTGCACCACCAGATCTGAATCGCCATAGCATATGATGCGCTGCACGCCAA